>JAJEJO010049668.1:925415-1054127 GCA_020662805.1 Glaucomys volans
AAAAAAAAAAAAAAAAAAAAAAAAAAAAAAAAAAAAAAAAGAAAAAAAAGCAAGAAAAAATGTTTGCAGTTTGCAATGTTGTGGTTTTAATTTAAGATAATACTTTTAAAAAACTGATTAGCATATAATAAAGGAATATGCACATATTTGTAATATTTCACAAATTTGTGATGTTTCAACACATGTAGTGTGTGTATAGTGATCAAATTACAATAATCAGCATTTCTATTTCCTCATATTTTTAAATTTTTTTAGTTGTAGATGGACAAAATATCTTTATTTATTTATTTTTTATGTTGCTGAGGATTAAACCCAGTGCCTCACATGCGCAATGCAAGTGTTCTACCACTGAGCTACAGCTCCAGTCCTCCTCATATTTTCTTTATGCGTACAGTTTCTAGTTCCTCTCTTCTAGTTATCCATAAACTATGATAGGTTTATGTAAACTTGAGTTATCCTATGGTGCAGTGGAATACTAGAACTTATTGCTTCTGTTTTTGGTACCCATTATTCCTACAACATATATATTTTACATATGTATTTTCACAGTGGTCTCTTACAATGCATATTATTAATTAAAAACAATGAAAAAAGTATTCCCAATATAACATTACTAATTGTTGATATGGTCACCCTAATTCCATTAAGTCACATTCTGACATTCTGAGAATGGAATAGACTATATATAGTATGTCAAAATGTGATCTATTACTCCATCTTGTTAAAGAAAGTTTTCAAAAGCCTATTTAGTTAGTCATTTGTAAGTATGGGAAAGATTACAATAAAAATTGTGTTCTTAGAAGCCCTAAATATCATCAGATCCACTGACATCAGAACTACTTCCTGCTTTTAATCACATCCTCCAAATTAATTCCAAGCTTGTCTGTTTTTAATATTGAGGTTCTGCCTAAAATCCCATCTTAATATTTCATTTTATAAACATATTTTGATGGTAAAAATGTTCACATGTGTGATAATGTGCTTTCTTTTGGGATATGAGAATGCTGCTGATCTATCTTTTTGAGTACTTTAGTGTATGTAGTAATAGATTTGTACTACAATTCTTGTAATAGCCAATCTCCAACTGTACACACATTCCATTGACAAACTGTTCATATGCACATATCAGGTATCTGTGTCTTTGAAAAATAACTTTTGTGCAATCCTAGATGGAGAAATCAGTTTATTTTAAAATAGAAAGCTAAGATGGGTATGGTGGTGCATGCCTTTAATCCCAGCAGCTTGGGAGGCTGAGACAGGAGTATCGAAAGTTCAAAGCTAGTCTCAGCAATTTAGCAATGCCCTTAGCAACTTAGACCCCATCTGTAAATAAAATATAAAAAGGGCTGGGAATGTGACTCAGGGGTAAAGTGCCCCTGGGTTCTATCTCCGGTACCAAAATAATGATAATAATAATAATAATTATTATTATTATTATTATTATTATTATAAAAATAATAATACTAATAAAAACAGGAAGCTAATCAATTCCATCATGTAGGAACAATATCTGCTATATGGGCAATCATTTGAAGTATCTTTTACCTACTGAATGAACTCAGGTAAAACTAGTAGGCTAAACCGGGTGTGGTGGCATACACCTGTAATCCCAGCACTTGGGAGGCTGAGGCAGGAGGATCGCGAGTTCAAAGCCAGCCTCAGTAACTTAGTGAGGCCCTAAGCAACTCAGTGAGATCCTGTCTCTAAATAAAATACAAAATAGGGCTGGGGATGTGGCTCAGTGGTGGAATGCCCTTGGGTTCAGTCCCCAGTACCAAAAAACAAAACAAAACAAAACAACCCATCCCCAGCCCTATTTTGTATTTTTATTTAGAGACAGGGTCTCACTGAGTTGCTTAGGGCCTCCCTAAGTTGCTGAGGCTGGCTTTGAACTCGTGATACTCCTGCCTGAGACTCCCAAGTGCTGGGATTACAGGCGTGCGTCACCGCACCTGGCTGTTTTTGTTTTTCCAATATCAATAGAATCTTCTGTAAGTACTTTTTTGATCATTCTGTATTTCTCTTTTGACATTTCTTTTATCTTCTCATGCCAGAAAATTCCAGTGTTGATATTTACTTAAGATTACTAAGGTACTTGGATATTTAAACCTTGTAGTTTTTAATGTGTCTATAAATTTGCAAATAATTTTAGAAAGCTTCATTTTCTATAATTAAACCTGATAACCAATCTTATTTTTAATGTACTTTTTCTTTGAACTTATTTTCCCAATTAAAATTTAAAATATTATTTTACAATGAGATGTAGCTTTATTTTTAATAAAACAAGTAAAGATAGACAAACCCTACAAAACCTATGCACAAATTATTTGAAAATATATGTAGTAAGTGATAATGGTCAAATTACATTGTTATATTGTGTGTATGTACAAATATGTAACAACAAATTCCACCATTGTGTACAACTATAATGTACCAATAATGAGCCAAAGAGAAATGTAATTAGAAAGAGTGAAAGAGAAATTCGTGGCAAGGATTTTGAACTTGTCTTTAACTTTTCAACCCTTCTGGGGAGTCTTTTGGCTTTCATTCCCTTCTCCCTCTGCTTTTGTATGTGGTCTTATGATATATTTAACAGACCCTTTGTGTCTATAATCATGTAAGAGCTTTTCTCCTTAATTGAAAAGTTAATGAAAACTGACTCATTTCTCATTGTATCTCTTAGATAGTCACTCTGTACCATACATGGAGTCTAACATTTAAAACACTTTTCTATAAATTATACATGGAATGGATAGATGGATGAAGGGATGGATGGATGGATAAATGGGTATAAAAATGCGATTGGTTGAGTGAATACATGTATAATTCTTTCTGTGTAAAATTTTTTTCAAGACTAAGTGACTTCTAAAGTACCTTTTGAATTCTAATTATCTAATTAATTGCACATGGTACAAAATTCAAAAGAAGTGTACAAAAATGGGTATACAATGAGAGTCTTATGCCCTATTTTATCCCTCAGGCACCTAGTATTCCTTCTTCACTCTTACCAGATGGGATTGATATTAGTGGTGTCTTATATATACTTTCAGAAATATGCTCTATATGCATGTACATAAGCATAAACACAATATATATATATATTATGTATATATATAAAAATTTATAGCTATCAGCAAGGTATAAGAATACCAGTTATTGCCTACCATCTACAGTATAGTATATTATCAATCTTCTTGTTCTTTGCCTATCTGGTTGATGAAAAATCATGTCTTATTTTTTTAGTTTACATTTATCTGTCATGAAAGAGTGTGGACATATTTTCAAATGTTTAAGAACTATTTTTTTTACTTTTGTTCTGAACTCTGTTCACTTCCTTTACACATTACAGAATCCCTTCTACAACTGTTTTTGAGCCAACTGACAAATGAGAACCAACTTCTATTTTTTATCACAAACACTATTATCTAGCATGTTGAACCCTACTTATTTATTTGACTTAGCACTATTGCTAATTGCATGAGTATTTCAAAGTGCACTGTCAAGGAGGGATTGGTTCAAAATTCTTGACCATAATAAAGTATTCCCTTTAGGATATGAAAACAAATCTGTAGAGAGGTTCCAAATACAATAATGGAGACCTTATACCCACCTCAGGAATTTTGAAGGAACTGTTGCCTGGATAAGCCTTTGTTAATGTTAGCTTGGTAGGATCTTTTTCATCCTTTAGCTCTTGGTTTAATTATACTTCTTGGATTATGGAATCTATTGAGTTTTCCCTCCTTCCCTGGACTCTATTTCAGGTATCCTCTATCTTCACATCTGTTTTTATTTCTTCCACAACACTTACCATATTGTGTAGTTAAGTTATTTTGTCATTTACTTGCCATTCCCTATAATAAACTGGAAGTTCCAGGACAGCAGTTTTCATGTATGTCTTATTTACTTTTTATCTTCACTGACTGATCCATATGTGGCATAAAATAAACATTCAACAAATATTTGTGGAATGAATAAGAGAATAAAATCATCTAAGTTCAGGTTTGTCAAAAACTCAGTTATTACGTTAGAACTATTTCAAATATGTAGTTCCAGGAGACTGAATTTAATTG
This sequence comes from Glaucomys volans, assembly GCA_020662805.1. Lineage (NCBI taxonomy): Eukaryota > Metazoa > Chordata > Mammalia > Rodentia > Sciuridae > Glaucomys > Glaucomys volans. The sequence goes on from JAJEJO010049668.1 coordinate 929,486, forward strand.
GGTTGAGTTCTGACTGTGTATAAGAAAAAAGATAAGGGGATATGGAGAGGGAAGGAGGGAAGGAAAGAGAGGGAAGAAAGGACAAAGAGACAGAGGAGGGTGGGATTGGGGCAGAGATGGAGAAAAATGAGAGAGTATTAATGTAGATCCTTCAAGGAGCCTAGGGATATTACTCCTGCACTTATTCAACTATTTATTGCAAATGAAATTTATATGTATAGAAACAGCAAAGTTAGACATCATCATTGCTTTGAAACAAATGGAACCAGGATGCTTTGATGGTCAGAGTCTGGAAAACTGAGAGAAATTATTAAAAATCGTTTTGAAACCTAATTTTTTCTAACAGTTTTCAGGAGAAAATATTTTTAAAATGTAATAATGCCTTGACTTTATACTCTATCTCTTAAAATCATAGAATATGTATTTCAATATATCATATATGCCAGGAGCCACCTGATTTTATTGACTAGTATGAGATAGTAATCATCTTAACTGGGCTCTTATCCATGTAGTGTTTGGGGATAGAGGCTGATAAACTATATTAATTTATATCTAAGAATGAATTAATAAGCAAAATATTAAATTTCAACCTTTATTTTTTGTTTACACTATTTTATTTTCTTTTTATGTTTTTTTTTGGGGGGGAGTACTGGGGATAGAACTCAGTGGCACTCAATCACTGAGCCACATCCCCAGCCCTATTTTGTATTTTATTTAGAGACAGGATCTCACTGAGTTGCTTAGTGCCTCACTTTTGCTGAGGCTGGCTTTGAACTTGCAATCTTCCTGCCTCAGCTTCTTGAGCTGCTGGGATTATAGGGGTGTACCACTGTGCCCAACTTTTTATGTTTTTTGTTAGTGCCTTATAATTAAAGAAGAGTGGTTTTCACTGTAAATTTTGCCTGCACATAGCAATTTACCCCAATTCATTTCCCTGTAGTTCCCCTTTCCCTCCCTACTTTCTTCCCCATGTTCCCTTCCTCTATTTTTGTGGTCTTCTTTTTATTTATTTGCATGCATATTTTTTATTAATATTTATAATTATACATACAAGTGGGATTCATTGTGGTATATTCATACATGCATATAGCATGATTTGGTTGATTTAATTCCCCATTTTTTCCCCTTTCCCTCCCTTTTTCCATCCCCCTTGGTCCCCTTCTTCTCTTCTACTGATCTACCTTTTATTATTATGAGATTCCCTCTTTTTATTCCTTTTTTTCTAACTTAATCTTGCAGTCATTGATTACCAGACTTGTTTGTAAGGAACAAATACAAGTTTTCCTTACAAACAGTATTTGACTTACCCTTTGAATCATGACTGAGCTGAGTTGTTCCTTATAGCCTCTGAAAAACTGAAGGGTGTAACGGATTTAGATGTCTATAAATATACAGAATATTAAAATCTATGCAGAATGTAGTTTATCAAATATTAACTTGTGGCTAGTATAACTACCTGTATTTGGTGATGAAGAAAATATAAAAAAGTAGATTATGTAAATGGGGAACCTGAAAAGTCGGGATTGGGATATAGATAACCTAGAGAATAATAGCTATTTTGTCTTATTTCCTTTGTAGAATGATATTTAAGTGATTAAAACACCAAATATTCGCACCTATGATTTAGTAGACAGAAATGGAAACTAAGAAAAAATAAGAAATGTAAAAGTTAAAAGGTAACTTTAAGTTGTAGCTTGTTCATACATATACATTGTCAATGCAAGGGAAGGGATCAGCACTTACAAGAATCTATTTTATGGTTGAGTGATAAAAATTAATTATGCAGTGAAAAAGACTATTCTCTAGAGTTGTCCTTGCACATGTAAACTCACCAAAAAAATGTACCTTATGACAAATTCCATCAGTGTAAAAATCTTCCCATTAATATCAACAATCCTTTTCTTCAACTAAGACTAATTTTCATGGATTTCTTAATTTTAACTGGATTCTGATTGTGATTTTTCCAAGCTGATCATTCTGTAATATTGCTCTCATAATTACTCATGTAAAAGGTTTCTCAAGATTCCTGTTGTACCAAGTTTGAATGACATAGGTTGACTTGTGAGGTACTCTGTATTTTGACATTTTCCTACTTTTACCTCTTTATCTCCTCAAATCTTTGACTGTCCTATATACACTTTAAGGAAGTCTCCTTAGACCTTGAATGTTATTTCCCAGTTTCTCAACTTGCCAAGCTTTTGATCATCCTTTGGGACCCAGACAAAATATAATATTCTGTGTGACACTTTTCATCAATTCTGTAGAGTGAAATCTCCCTTTCCTTTGATACTCCTGTAGCACTTTGTACTAACCTGTACCGTAGAAGATATTATATTGCATGGTAATTATATTTTCAAATACCCTTCTCTACAATCCAATTATGAGTACCTCAAGGGCCAGGACATTGTATTATTGTGTGTATCTTATACTAAAAATGTATTAAGCTTCCATAAGAATTTTCAAATGAATTATTGTGATACATTCTTAATGCTATGAAGACAGCACTTTTATTTGCTTTAAGGATTCATGATGAAACTTTTGGGCTGTTTTGAAGCAATTTTTGATTAAATAGTACTTGAATTTCAAGAGTCACTTTCATCTCTAATGGACTCTGAATTTTTCTATAACATACAATCATACTAACATATAGACTCCGAAAATAGATAATAAGGTTCTTCTTTATGTGTGTATATCCCACACAGAAGTCTTACATCACATATATTTTACTTATGAATTCAGAGATCTAAATAAGCAAGCACCTTTGTCCTCATTAGACTCGAACAAAACATGTTGAACTTTGATCTTAATGCAATTAGTGACTGCTTGGAATTTGGATCTGGACTGCATTTAGTCTTCCTTTTTAAGACCTTTAATCTGTACCAAAGGCTGATAGGGAAGTGAATGTCCTTCTACTCTGTCAGAGGAATTTTATCGAGTCATCATTTGGGGCCTAGTGATGATATCTATAGAGCAGCTTCATTTTTCAGAGTCATTCAGAAAGCTATCATAAACTTCTTGCTTCTTAGCAAGAAAAGTGAATTCCAGACTGACAGGAAGCACTGAGAATCTCTTAGAGTGAGAAATGACAAAGGGACATGCCTACAGCATTCCCACAAAGCCAGGCTGCCTTTCTGGAAGTGTGAAGAATTTATTCAGCAAATCTCAATATAAACCAGAAAGCTGAACAAATAAAATCCATACAAGGATTGCCCACCAATTTTTTATACTATATAAGATGAATACAAACCTAAGGATGTAGCTCAGTGGTAGACTGTCTGTATAGCATGCATGAAGCCTGGGTTCAATCACCAGTACCAGAAATAAAAAGAGTGAATATAGCAGAAAATATAATTTACCTCCTTTTTTTTTTTTAACAATACAGGGTTAGAGAAATTATAAGAAGGGGAAATTAGGAATTCACAGCTTTCTCCTTGATTACCACTTGAAAAAGCAGGGCTTTAAGAAATGTTCTCATTTGATTTTCTTTTATGTGTGAAAATATTTTGTGATGTGAATTTGTGTGTGATGTACAGTGAAGATGGTTGCAAAGTAGCTAAGATATATAGTGAACAAAAATTTCTTTTAAACCCCATTATAATACTTGCTAATCTGTCTTCTAGATGCTTATGACAATGAAATAAAGTTCACATTGAACTAATGGGTTTTGTTTGAAAAGAAATAAAAATATTTTCCTTTTTCTAAACTTTTAGCTAGTTATATCTTGAATACAGAAAAGGGAAGATATGATCAAACTTTCATATGTACATACATGAATATAGCACAGTGAATTCCAATATCAAGTATATTCACAAGACATTAATTTTAAAATAAGGATAAATAAATTGCAGAAAGATCAGTAAAGGGAGAGGAGGAGGAGGAGGGTTTAAGTGCTGGGGACTGAATTAGGGTAAATTACATTCCATGCGTTTGTGATTATGTCAAAATGTATCCTAATGTTATATATAACTAAAAGTCAATAAAAATAAAACTATTTATAGGTTTTAATAAGGAATAGAAAGCAATAAAATGTATTATCCAGAGAGACAAAATATTGATAATTCCTTTTTATTAAATTCACATATGGTATTACCGTTGAAGAAAAAAATAACCTTAATGAGGTCTAATTGGATATACAATTGGCTAAATTGGCTAGAATTTTGTTTGATTTATATTGCCATTATCTCGTGGACTTTGGAATCAAATAGTAAATTATGAAAATGTGTATGTTATTTTTATTTATCATCCTACTTACAATATCACACCTGACTCAATTTAAAGTAATTTCTAGTTACATTTCTGCAGAGAATAAACATCTGCTCAAATGCATTTCAGCATTTTAATTGTGTTAATAGGAATTGTTCAAAATTATGGTATAAAACTGAGCACATGCCATATTGGACAAAATGAGGATGATGATTATTAACTTTGATGATTAATTTCCCAATGTAAAAAGAGTGTTTTTTCCTCTTTATTTTGTTCCATTTGGTATTCTAAAAAAGGGAAAGCAAGCCTTCACCTTTCTAGTGAATATTAGATATAGAAGTCAATGGTTTTATTATTGTTCATTTAATTAATAAGAACATTAATATTGTCGTCTTTACAGTTTTTAAAGCATTTTCATATATTTGTAACTAATTTGCCCTAATAACTATAACCACCTCCTAGAATAGCCCAAGCAAGATGTTGAGAAAATTAAATTATATATGTCACACATGGAGGTTGATCACCCTTTTTTCTTGGTACTAGAGATTAAACCCAGGGTGCTTTACCACTGAGCTAAGTCTCCAGCACTTTTCATTTTTTATTTTAAGACAGGGTCTCCCTAAGTTGCTTAGGGCCTTGCTAAGTTGCTGAGTCTAACTTTGAACTTGTGATCTTCCTGCCTCAGCCTCCTTGAGCTGCTAGGATCACAAGTGTGCACCATACCCTAAGATCAAAAGTGTACACCACCATACCCAGTGAGTTTAATCACTTACGGTACTTGAAATGTGTGCTGTTATACCATATACATGCCAACTTGTTTTATCTATGAAATAGAAATATCAATCCTGGACTTATACAGCTATAGCTATTGGAAGGATTAAGAGGAATTGTTTCTAAAGCTTTGGCACAGTGCTCAGCACCCATTATTCCATTTCCTTAAACTTAAAAACTATGGAGAAGTGACTTCAGTGGTGGTACTACAGAGAGAGGGAGTGATATCACTTTCATTTAACTTTGATCAGTCTTCACACCAAGGCACCCCAAGCAGATATACAATTTCTGAAAATAGAGAAACCCACATTTAAGTGTTCTTCCCCCCCCTTCCTTTCTTTCTGAACTACAAAATATCAGGGTCACCTAACAATTTAGTAATTAGGATAAATTACATAATAGTTCAATATTTAAAAAAAATAGAAATTGATGCAAAATAGTTCAAGATGAGCAAAATACCAAATTTTTAAATAATGACAGGACCTGACCTTGCACTTATGCATCTTTCCACTCACATTCACTGACCTCATTCAACTCTGTGCCCAACCACCAACACAAGGAGTAGAATATTGGTATATTATTCTTCCTGTGTGCTGCTTCCTTATCTCATGCATTCTGGGAGAATAAACACCTAAATCCATCATCTTCTTTTATTTGTTTGTTTATTTATTTAGTGGTACTGAGGAACCCAGTGGTGTTCTACCACTGAGTTACATCCTCAGCCCTTTTAAAAAACATTATTTTGAGACAGGGTCTTGCTATGTTATCCAGGATGGCCTCAAACTTGTGATCTTCTTGCTTCAAGCTTTCTGAGTTGCTGGGATTACGGGTGTGTGCCAATGTGCTGAGCTCCATCCTCTAATTTTAAAATCTTGTACCACATATATATACTTCAATAAGTTTATTGTAGCAGTTTAAAGTGTGACTTTTGAGCTAGGCATGGTGGTACGTGCCTATAATCTCAGAGACTCTGGAGGCTGAGACAAGAGGATCACAAGTTCAACGCCAGCCTCAAGAACTTTGCCAAGCTCTAAGCAACTCAGGCAGACACTGTCTCTAAATAAAACATAGAAAAGGACTGGGGACATGGTTCAGTGGTTAAGTGCCCCACTGTTCAATCCCTGGTGCCAAAAATAGAAAAGAAAACTAGTGTGACTTTTGGAGATCCTATAGCTCAATTTGAGTTGTTGCCTGTACTTGTTACTAGATATCTGATCTTTAGCAATTACATTTTCTGAGCCTCAGTTTTCTCATCCATAAAACTGGAGATAATAATAGTATTTATGCCATAGGACTATCATGAAAATAAACAAGTGAAAACATTTATTTCAGTGTGTGGTACAGATTCTTTGTATTTGATTTTCTATTTAAATTTTATTAAATGTATATTTGGTACTCAAAGTTTTTCACACAATCACATCCTTAAAATTTATCTTGTTTTGTGTATTAGAAAATCCTTTGTTTCCAATACTACAGAATTAGTATAACTGTCCATTTTCTTGTCAATGGTCAAGGATGCTCGAAGATCTGTTTGTTATTTTTATCAGTGCTGCTCTGAACATTGTCATACGTATTTTCTGGATCATATATCTCTGATTTTTATGCTGCAGATGGATATCTCAGTCCTTTACAATGTCATGCAATGAAATCCAAATCCTATAGCCCTAGATTCTAATAGATGACTCTTGTTCTTATTGAGCTAGTGATAAACTTAAGCCAAAATGAACTATTCATGGTTACTCTGAAGTTAAGTCACTGCTGGTCCCTACTGAGTTCTTTTTCTACAAATCCCTCAGTACTCTTGCTCCCAGGGTCTGGTCTGTACTGAGCTGACTACTTTTATTTTTATTATTTTCTGAGACTTCATTGCTCCTTAAGGTTTTCATGCTCTGGATCTTTCCATATTCATTCCAGAGTTAGTTGCTTCACTGTGTCTCTAACCTAACATCCAGAATGTGATTTCAATTAGAACAAATATTTTCTTACTCTATTATCAGTGTTCATTTTTATAATGATGCTTGGTGAAGGGCTATGTATTCCCTTTGAAAGGAAGAATTTCTTCTTTGTTGTACTTTATCCTCGTGTGTCTTCATTTTTTTGTTTTGTTTTTGTTTTGCCAAGCCTCAGGCAAGGACTAGGTGATCATTTGGTAGGTGATCGTAGAAAACACAAGTGGAGTGAGAGACAGGAAGACTGAGGAAAAGATAAAAAAAAAAAAAAAAACAATGGTAGTTTGTTACTGAGCTGGCTGCTGTGGTAAACAACTGAGCTCAAAGCTCTGGAGACCCTCTGAGGAGTGCTGTGAAGTCCTTTGAATTGTCACTCCAAAGGACAGGAGGCAGGGGAGTCTGTCCCTGTGCATCATTGATTGAGAGTTGCACAGGATATCATACCCCCTGAATTTGGTAGGATGAGAGAGTTCCCATGACTTTGGAAAAAGTCTTGAGGCAGAAATACTAAGAGATGCAGCTGGTGCTTGACTTAGTAGGCTTTTGCTTGTGTGGGGACTGTTCTTCACAGAGTGGATCAAGTCAGAGGTAGGTCAGTAGAATGGGATGCCTGCTACATAGCACAAACTGGATTTCCCAATTACCCAGTAACATTTCTTTGACAACATATCCCAAGAAGATAAAAGTATAGCTTCTGGCTTAATGCTGTTGAATCCTTCACACCTGATACCATGTGGCTTACTTACAGAGGTTTCATTCGATTGTTCAGGTATTTTAGTATTTGAAAGCTCTATAGTCTCTTTTTTGATATAAATTATGATTAGATCAGGAAAGATTATCTTAAATTCAGTTTGATGTTATGTATAGCAAGCACTCAATAAGTACTTCTTAAAGGGATGACTTTTAAATGACTTTCTATGTTACAAAGATGCATAGAGACTATAATAGAGCCCTTTAGCAGAAAAACTGATTCTTCAAAGTTGTCAAGTGACTGACAATGATATATATAACTGGAAGTTCAAAGAAAAGTGTTACCAGAGGTTACTTTTAAACTAGGGAAGCAATTGATTTTCACAATAAACTATCCCACCCCTTCCTCACTATAGTCTCTGGTCTGTTATGATTAGTAAACTCCCATCTTTCAGTACAAAAATCTCTGCAAGCTGAAAAGGAAACATTTCCAGGAAAAAAAAAATTAAAGAAAAATTTTATTTTTTTAAATTTTAGTTGATAGTTGTCATATTAGCTTGCCAATCATTTAAACATATATGTATCTATTAAAATATTTTCTTACTCTAAGACTGTAAGAATTACTATGTAAGACTATAAGATTTATGGTTTAAATAATAAAATAAGCAACTTAGTTCATTATTTAGAGTTGTCTTAGTAACCTGAAGTCACCTTTGTACTTCTCCCCAATTCCATTGCTTCCCCACTGCCACCAGAGTTAACAAAGCCCTGAATTTTGCTTTATGTTATAATTTTGCCACATGTGGATGTATGCCAAAATAATAAACTATTTTGTATTGCATGCTTTTGCACTTGATATAATTGGAATCATGTTGCATCTATTCTTCTGTGACTGTTTTTTCTAATTATCATTATGTTGCTAAGATTCATCCATGTCAGTGAATGTAGCTGTATTTCATTCATTTTCAATGCCACATTCCATCACAGGGATGAACTACAACTTATTTATACCTTCTCCAGCGTCGTTTTTCTATTTAAAACGATGATCCTTATATACACTTAGGAGTGAGATTGCTGGATCATAGGGTTCATGTATGTGACCTCATATATACTCCTTATCTCCTTTATACTTCTCTACTGAGTGCCACTGGAAAATGGACCTTTGGAGGCTCCTTGTGTCATGCTTCCATGTCTGCTGATTTCCAGCCATATTTGGATAATGGTGGAGAATTGGAGAGTCAGAGGCCAGGATTCTTCTTGTTCTGCCTTTGTTCCTTGGGTAGGGCAGTGTGTTTGGCAACCCTGCCAATGCTTTGAGTTTCTAGCTCCAACGAGATGGACCAACTCTCCTGCAGCTTCTGGCTTCCAGTGAATAACTTTATGCTGGCATTCACTGAATTAAGGCACCCCTCCTCCTTTTTCCTCTTCTTTCCTTCTCCTTTTCCTCCTTCCTGTTTTCAGTATGAAATGGCTTCCAGTTTTTGTTTAGATTGACTGAATGACAAGATGCATTTCTCATTTTATAAGATCATGCCAAATTATCTTCCAAATTACTCATACTGCCATCTTAATAAAAATTTGGCTTGCTCCAAATTCTCTCCAAGACTTGTTAACACCCAGTTTTTAAGTTTTGGTTACTCTACCAATTATACAATTTTTTCTTCTAGTTGTAGTTTTAATTTAATGTTCACCAACTGAAAATGACTTTGAGTATTTTTTATAGTTCCTTTGACCAAAATTTTAAATGCAATTAATTGTTCAATATAAAATATGAATTTCTTTAAATTACATTGAATTACCTGGAGTTTCACCAGTTGATTATCCAGTAACATTTCTATAATAGTAAACTATTACTTATGGCAGGTAAATTCAATGTACATATACTGAAATCTTTTTTTATGGTGTCAGTTATACTCAAGTTACTCCTTAAGCAAGACTACACAATTCTTTTCAAAAAGAGGCAATACCCTAAATAGAATAAAAATAAAACACTTGGATGTTAGTAATCACCTTACACTAACTAATCAGACTCCCTAAACAAGACTATAGGTATAATTAACCTGTTCACCTAATAAATGCAATGATGTTTATAACCAAATTTTTTGTTTGTTTATTTTTATTTTTTATTTTTTGTGGTGCTGGAGATTGAACCCAGGGCCTTGTGGATGCGAGGCCAGCACTCTACCAACTGAGCTATATCCCCAGCCCCCAAATATTTTATGACTACTTTTATCATGTAGCAAATATCAAACTCCTGGTACTTTTTGTAGTAAATTCACATACCATTCCAATAATCCTAAATTTGCAGATGGTGTCTAACTAGCATAGGTTCGCATAATTGGCATGACACAGAATTTTTAAAATATCATCTACCTCAGGAACTTTTCCATGTGAATCTGGAAGATTCTTTATGGTGTTTGAGCTCTTACTTTCAGATATTCAGATGTCAAAGTATTTTTAGAATGGGTCCGTAAGGCATCATTATTTGGTAATTATAATCTTGTTGATTGACAGCAAGTACTGTGTTCAATAAAAATGTTACTGCATTGAAGTGATCCTGGTTATTGCTGGAGACAGACTGCTTAGATCTAAAGTCTCACAAGAGGAAAGAAGTGATTTTAAATTCACCAATATGAAGATATAGGACCTCTTATTAAATGCTAAAAGGTTGTTTTTGCCTCCAGACTTTTAAAGTTTTTATTTCATATTTCAAAAGTGAAATTTTGTTACTGTCAAGTTTAGGCATTTTATACAACAGTTACTTTAATAAGTCATTTCAGTGCTATTTATTAAAATTGTTGACTTTTTTATTTTGAAATGAGGGAGAAATTAAAGAAGCTGCAAGCCATGTGATTGTTCATATTTCTCATGGGAAAGAGAATGTGCAGCTGTGTTTTCCTGCATGATAGACTAAGGGATTGAAATATGAGAAATTATAGTAGTGTTTCATGACAATATTAATGAAACTAAATAAAATAAAGTGTGATGTAACTTAATAGTGTTATGATTAAGAACAAAGTACTGTTTAAATTATTGGCATGTTGGTCTTTCAAAGGGTCATAGGTGATTCATAACTACAGAATTGTTTTTCTCCTTTCTGAGAGTTAATAGAAGGTTAACATAAAATTCTGTGAGGTAAAAGAACTCAGGTGAAGGCAAAACAGGAGGGATCTGAAGAGAAGTGCAGTGTAATATGTATATATATGAGCTGTGAATTTCTCCAAGTAGATGTTTGAGTTTATGCCTAACAGTATTTATGACTAAGATGAATGAATAGAAACTGGCCATTTCTTTAGTTTGAATGTTTCTATGAATCTTAGGTTTATTTTGCTAACATCAGTAAGAAAACTCAAATGAAACTACATGGTTTTATAAATTTCAGATCTCTGAGAGGTGTGCATTAATAAGTATTCAAAATTATTCTGTCATTTAAATATTATGATAATTTTTTTGTAATTGGATTCTTCTTGAATGTATGAAAACATTCTTTACTAGACTAAACAAATCCTCAGTGTTTTTTTTTTTTACAAAGCCCTGAAATTCCTTTGTGTTCAGATGTTAATTTCTGAATTGTCACCAATATATAGTCTAGAAAAGCTTGGTCAGAATTACGATTCTGAAGGAAGAAAGTTACTGCAAATATTATTTCTCCCTTATCAGTGATTAATTCAATTACATACTTGGATTTTTCATTTCCTCATAAAGTAATATGTACATGAAGACTAGGCACATTATTTAATCTATAGGAGGAGTTGAAGGGAGATTATGATAAAAGGAGAAAGATTGATAATGAAAAGCCTTGTTATTTAAGATATGACACAAAAGCAAGATGAAAAGAATTTCATAAAATCAAATAAAAATTTCGTAGGAAACCTTACATTGGCAAAGCAGTTATATGAACACCAATAGTTTTTTTTAATTAAAATATGAAACAACCATTTCAAAGTGGTTTTGCAAATAAGAATTTACTGAAGATGTTTCACAAAGTGAAATGAGTATGACAGTGTAGTAATTATTCCAGCAATGATAATATTAAGTGAAAATTTCATTATAAAATCCAATAATAGTATGGGTATTTGCTCATAAATTTACACTAGGATGTTTTTATTCTGCAGTTTAGAGGATATTCTCATCAATGAATAAATGCCTGGAGTATGTGATTTTCTTTAAATCTTCAAAAAAAGTAGTGCATTAGTTCCATTTAAGTACATATAAAACAACCAAACCTCTCTCATTTTAATAAATTACTCATGATCATAATATTTATGTAGACTCCTCTTTCTTGGCAGATTGATTTGGTCTAACCTACAAATTGGTGTGGTCCTCCTCAACCAATTTACTTTTTTTTCTTTTTTTTTTTGTAGTGCTGGGGATTGAACCCAGGGCTTTGGTGCTTGTAAGGCAGGCATTCTACCAACTGAGCTATATCCCCAGCCCACCAATGTACTTTTGTGTGCCACTATACACCTACTATACTCCTTCCTGGAGTACCGAAACAGCACCCTAGCTGGACTCACTTTTATGTTTTTACCCCCTTCTATCCGTCCTAATTGCAGCATTTGCAGCAACCTTTTAAAAAGGTCAATTAAATCATCTCACCTCTTCATTAAAACTCTCCTCATTCCACCAAGAGTAAATTCTAAACCTTTTACCTTGACCTACATATCTGGACTGTGCCTTTTTCTCCAATTTCAATTCAACTTTGCTTTATGGCTTCAAGCAAGCTAGTTTTGTCTTCATTCTTGAATGTAATAAGCTCTCATCCTCTGTGTCTGCATCTACTTATTTACTGTTTTCTCTGCATAGGATGCTCTTTTGCTTCTGTTTTCTGAGCAAGCAGTTATTTTTTTGTTCATTCACTCATTTTTTCATTCATTTATTCAGTAATTCAGTTCCTCTCAATTCAGGGCAATTTTACTCCCTAGGCAATATTTGGAAATATCTGGAGATATCCATAGTTGTCACAACTGAGTGGAGAAGTGATTATTATTGGTATCTAGTAGGTAAAGACTAAGGATGTTACTAAACATGCTACAAAGTACAAAATAGCCCATCGTAACAAAGAATTATTTTTACAGAAGATGTTAGTTGGGCCAGGAATAAGAGTCCCTGCAATAATTCAACACTTCTTCTAAACCTCAGCAATATTGTAATAAATGTAATGAATATGGCCCAAACTTTCATAAGCTGATCCTTCAGGGGGAGGATACTCAATAAGCTAGTTAACAACTAAATATATATTTTAAAATAAGGCTAATTGCTGTGAAGGAGGAGGTGACCAAAGAGTGACTGGCGAAGCCTACTTTGGAGAAGGTGATGTTTGGAGGAGTTGATATTTATGCTAGAATTAGAAATGAAGGATTCAAATATAACTTACATGTATAGTAAATATTTATTAACCATCAATTTTAATGCATTGCATTTTTTTCCATTTCTTTTTCCGTTGTAACTAGGAATGCTTCAGATTGTTTTTCAGAAGTTTTTGTCACAGGGTCTTTGCTGAGGGGATGAATCTAGCATTTGTCTCTTGTGAGCAATTAAATCCTTACAGATTTCACAAAGTTGGTGAAACCCAAATCTTATGTTCTTTCTCCTCATTTATGTAAATTATCTTAAAAATGTATGTAACATTCCTAACTTAATTGGAACACAAAGTGTTCCTATATGTTTAATCATTAAAAAGAATTGCCATCAAATATCCAGACAACATTGAATATTGTACTTTAATAATAAATTTATTTAAACTAATTTTTAAATATACTGGCTTTTCTCTGGAAGGTTATGGTCCCAATATAGGAATGCCTTCAGAAATAAGTACATATATAACAACATAAAAATAACACAAATTTTAAACCTAGTAGAAGAGAGGAATCTCTTCCTAATTTTTGAACAATGTGATAAGCAACAAGTGGCACCTAGTCATTTGAATTGTAGCCCTTTAATAAATTATTGAAAGAAGCCCTTTTAATATCAACTACTGCCTCAATGCTAATCTTTCAACTCAACATCTATAGACTTACATTTATTCTGCTCAAAGTCTTGTGGAATATTCCATTTGAATATCCCACAGGCCCCTGACCTTCCTTACCCAAAAGTCAATAAATCTATCACCTCTACTACATCTTTTCTTATAATCTTTCTCTAGGTCAAGGGAATTTCTAAGTACTCGTAGGCCAAATAAAGGCTGTAGGAATCATGACTCAGAGGGAATATAAAGTTCTGATAATGTTCCATTTTGTTCTGATGCTGGTTAAGTGGGTGTAATTACCTTTGTGAAAACTCATTGACCTCTGCACTATGACTTGAAGAAGTTTCTTTACATATCTCATATTTATATAAAAAGATTACATAGAATTATGGAAGTTACATTTCACCCTTCCTTCTCACTCATCCAGCATGTTTAACAAGTTAGCTGGGTTCCATCCTATCTGTTCGGTGTTGACTGCTTGGTATATATGATACTGTGATCAGTTATTTACTTCCTCAACTGGTCTAATACTCAAATTTCTCTATGGTACAGGTGTTATTATTATTTCCATTTTATAAATGACAGAAGAGAGACAAATCAAATAACTTGTCAGTGGTCACATAGCTGAAAAACGAAGAGGTAGAATTTCAATTTGTGCCTTTGTTTGTAATCATCATATCTTGCCTCTCATGAGTTCCATCTCCACAAAGACTGTGAATACTCCCACCTTCCCATTCCATCCTTACCACCTAGCTTTAGTTGAGGTCTTTAGAACTTCTTTTCTATATTGTACTGTTAATATCTCAAGAAGTCACTTGTACTTTCGTTTACCCCCAACTCAGTCTAAATACTGCCAGAGTTAATGCTTGTTCTACAATGTAAATATGAATATGTAGTTTAGTTAAAATTGATTAACACATCAATTAGTGACCTTGGCAACATACAGCCCCCACTCAAGATCAGTTATGCCAGAATCTCGAGGGGTGGGGACCTGAAATCAAGCATTTTTTTAAAAGCTCTTTAGGTGACTATAATGCACAGCTAAGCTTGGGGACCATTGTTTCAATGTCTCCCTATAGCTTTTAGGATAAAAAATAAACTCTTTAGCATGGCACAAAAAGCTCTTCATAATCTGGTCCCTGAATCCACCCCCTTTTATCTTCTACCCTAATTCCCTTCTTCCACGAATTATTATTATTATTTTTTATTTTTTTGGTACCAGGTATTGAACTCAGGAGGACTCAACCATTGAGACAGATCTCCAGTCCTATGTTCTATTTTATTTAGAGACAGGGTTTCACTGAGTTGCTTAGTGTCTCACTTTTGCTAAGGCTGGCTTTGAACTCGCCATCCTCCTTCCTCATACTCCCTAGCTGCTGGGATTACAGGCGTGTGCCACCATGCCCAGTCATGCATTGCCATATTAATAATTAAGAGCTTATTTATAATTTTGCATAAAACCAAAGATTGAATTGAATAACTACTTATGATTTACTAGAAATAAATAAAATAGATAAAAGTAGATAAAAGGATATTACATATATCTCATTATCCTTCCTACCTGTGATCCCTTTGATGTAAACATGTGCAGATACTCTTTAATGACCCCAAGCTTATTTTTTCCATATTGTAATTTTTTATGGTTGTGATTTTAGCATTTTTCTAAAGATCTTCAATAGGGCTACCAACAAGTATAAAACATTTAAGGAAAACTTTAGAAGTAACTCCTTATAATCTGAAATTTAGTATATAACTCTGTGGAATATGTTTTTAATGAATATTATTTCAAAGTGAGGCAATTTCTTATTAGGCAATCTCAAAAGCAAAGTTAAAATTTGTATTTCAAAACAGTGGCTAAACTTGGAAATTATATTCAGTAATATGAGAGTTCTAAACAGCAAATTGCCAGACCTTATAGTTTAAAAAGCAATAATTTAGAAAATGAATTTTTTCCACAATTTAGTGAAAGTATTTGAAAATGTCAAAAATTTTAAGGAAAAAAATTAACCTTCTCAAACTGTGCACTAGTTTATTTTTGTATCCTTTAAAAATGAATTTTAAGAAGAGAGATAATTTTCTAATATTTATTTAAATGTTTAACAGCATAAATGCTGCTTATTACATTTTATAATATGCGTTTTTAGATAAATATAAAAAAATAAATGTTTTTGTGTGGGTGGTACTGGGGATTGAACCCAGGACCTTGTGTATGAACAATTAAATGTTAACATTATTTAATTCTGACATAAATGCATTGAAAGTTAAAATAATTCCTTTATAAATAATTAAAATCTATTGTTAGAATTTTTTCCAAAGTATTGACTCTGACAACCCTTTTTATTTTATTTATATACTACAAATATATTTTCATCATTTGGAATAAAAAGATGAACAGCTGCTTACTACCTTACATTTTGGATATCTCTACATAGCAGGGATTTTCATCATTTTGCTTATTCAAAGACTTGTTGATTAAGAAATAATAAAGTATGTAAAAATAAAATGTCATTTACAATTTTAACACTTTACAATTATAATAAAATACCTTTACTTTGAGTTGTTTTTATTTTTTGTGTGACAGTTTGACCTGGCAATGTGGGCTTCATTCAAAGGAAATACAGGTGAAAATTTCCTTTTTTCATTGATAATTAATGTAAATATAAGATTTATATATGTAAGAAATATAAAACAATAACGAATTCAAGTATGTCTTAAGACTTTTGCTTAAGGAACAGAGTATTACCATGACCCTGGCAGCCTCCCTTCTCCACATATTAACTTCCTCCTCTCAATTTTCTCTGTTGTAGTTATTCTTTCTGTTCTTGTCTCTACAATTTTACCAAATCAACATATTTTCAGCAGACATTTTTTGATTTTTATGTACTTAATCAAATACCATGAAAGAATAATCTATAGTAAACATTATTCCAACATAATCAAGTTGAGGAAGCAAGACACAAGCAGTGGACATATATAAAAGCTGAAAAGGGATACCAACTTGTTTTTCATTAATTTAAGAGAATATAAGGTCAAGATTATAAGGGATCATAGAAATCATCAGTTCAATGGGTCACTCAATTTGTTTTCTTTAACAGCAAAAGCACTTTAAACAAAATTTAACAGAAGAAAGGCTCAATCCATGAAGTCATATTAGAGCTGCTCTCCTAAAGCATGGGAGTTCCTAGAACTCAGTTTCAAATCAACTAAAAAGTGAAAACACTTATTTTATTCATGATCTAACTGGGTCACATAGCATTGAAAAGACTCATTCAAATTTATCTACCTTGCTTATGCCAGAGTCAATACAAGAATCCAGAACTTTCTATTTTAGAATTAAGTATAAACATGCTGCATGATATTAGGTAAGTAATTCAAAAAGATTTCTCTAATTAAAAAAATCTGTGCAAACTTAGGACAATATATGTTCAGTCTGTATTAGATCAATGGCTTTCAGTTTAATTTTATTTTAGATATTAGAGAGATAGGAACCACTTTCCTTCCTTCCTTCCTTCCTTCCTTCCTTCCTTCCTTCCTTCCTTCCTCCCTCCCTCCCTCCCTCCCTTCCTTCCTTCCTTCCTTCCTTCCTTCTTTCCTTCCTTCCTTCCTTCTTTCCTTCCCTCTCTCCCTCTCTCACTCCCTCCCTCCTGCCCGCCCTTTCTTTCTTTCTTTCTTTCTTTCTTTCTTTCTTTCTTTCTTTCTTTCATTCTTTCTCCCTTTTTTTCTATTTCTTTAGGAAGTTGCTTTCTGTTCAGTGTTTTGAAACTCAAGTAGGGCACAATTCCAGTCTTAACTTCTCAAACCTCAGTTCCTTGTCCTTATGTAGTCTTGCAGGTGGCAAAAAGGGAAGGAAGCATATCACCTTACGAAAACAAACACCTTTCAAAACAGTCCTTATCACAAATGATTTTTTAAAAATGCCTGTATGCAGTCTTAAATATAGAGCCAAAACATAACCATATTTTATCACAGCATTTTGATTCTTGGATTCTGGAGGGGAACCCTTAAAAATAAAATGATAATTCTACATATGGGATTTGTAATGATATTTAAAATGGATGTGCTTTATTGCCTGACAGCCCCTTTATATTGGCAGAATACCGTAAGGATCTCATTACATTTTAATTTACTGCTGAAAGTGGAGAAAAGTTCAGAGGGGAGGCCTAATTAACGAAATGGTTGCCAACTAATCCATTGAACTAAGCCTGCTAAATACAGTCATGCTCTTCTTAATATTATGAACAAACATTTTATATTGATTGCAGAGAATAAAGAAAAAGAAATGACTTGTTTTGAACTTTAAAATAGGAAAAATGAACACAAAATCTGGATAAGCCTTTGGCTATATCATCATCTTCAGCTTGAATTATACAGCACCAGTTGGCAAATGATTTAAAGTTGTTAAAACACAGGAAGTGGAAACTATTAAATGAAGGCTGGTAAATCAGTTGGAACAATCAGTGGATAATTTTGATTGACCAAATGTTAAATATTCCACAGATTAGAATCTTCCAACCTAAAAAAATTTGCTGTTTTTTAATGAAAGATTCCCATCTTTGACTTTATCTACCTATAATTTATCTGATGATAATAAAAATCAATTTTTCTCATCATCTCTTCCACACTCCTTTCTTCACTTCTTCCCTGCTTCCCTCTCCTTCCTTTATTCTTTTTTTATTCCTGATTGCCTAATTATATCTGATTTTCTCCAATGATTTAATTTTTACTTACCATTGATATTTTTTACATTGATGTAAGAAATTTTTCTCAGAAACTGTAATTTAATCAAAACCTTCTTGTGAACTTCTAGGAAGTACACTGAAGCACAAGAACCATTTTTAGTTAATATAAAAATAATTTGTTTTGCAATTTATATCATTTAGATGCTTGAAAGTATCATTTTAAAGTATCATTGGAGAAGATAAAACATACTTCCTCACTTAGCATAATGTCTTCTAGTTCCAACTGTGTTGTTGCAAATGACAACAAAACCAGGTTATATAGTTCTACTGTATTTATAGATCATATTTTCTTTTTCCTTTCATTCACCTATACATATATAATTAGGTTGTTTTATATCTTGACTATGGAATCATGCTGTAAAAAATGTGGCAGTGAAAATATCTCTCCAAAATACTAGTTTCAATTCCTTTAGATATATAAGCTACATACAGAAAGACAAATATTGTATGATCTCACTTATATGTGGAATTTTTAAAAAGTCAGCCTCATGGAAATAGAAATTTGGTTACCTAATGCTGGGTGGGAGGAGGACAAGAATGGGGGAAGAGAAAATATTGATCAAAGAGTACAGAGTTTTATTTAGATTGAAAGAATAAGTTTTATTGATGTATCGCACTGCATTGTGGCAACATTTAATGATGATGTATATTTCAAAATTGCTAAAATGGGTTTTTAGTGTTCTCACCATAAAAAATGATGATGGATCAGTAAGGTGAAATATATGTTAATTAGCTTGATTGAATCATTCTGTAATATTTACATGGGTCAAAACATAACATTGCACCCCCACCAATTTTCATGATTGTTATTGATCATTTAAAAAATAAAAATATATGCATTGTAAAACCTGCTTTCTCAATTCAAAAACTCTCACAAGAAAAGGCTATAATACGTTATCCTGAATATTTCCTATTTCATTTGTTTGCATATTTAGCTTTTCATCTCATAACAATTCAATTTCTATTCCACAAAGTTCTTGAACCTAAAAAAAAATTTTTCAAGGACAGCTCTGATAAAATTTGTCCCAAATAATATATTTAAGATGGTAAAGACACTTTTTGTGAACATAGAACTGTCATTTTGTTGTTACAAAATGGGACATGTTTAGTTGCTCCAAAATTTAACTTGGATAACTGTGGAAACTAATTGTCCATTTAACGCTCTATGTTTTCCTTGTCTTGCACTTGGGTGAATTGTCTTGATTACTTGAATGTTATGTGACACCACTTGTTTTGTTACCAGTGCTTTAAAAATAGCTCTATCCCTAAACCCCTTAAATAAGATTCCTTTAGGAACCTGATTTTTTTCTAATCTATAGCTTAGCCCACAAGGCAGTGTGGCCTCTTGCTGTTTACTTCTCATTATCTCTGTACTTTCAATTATATATGTAGCTCTTTGCTTTATTTTAAAATAGTTGTGCATTACTGATGAGCCCTGAAGTCACTGGGGGTGGCTGTTGTCAATAGTGAGTTTATGCATGGCTATTTTTATAAAGCAGTTTACTTCCTGGTTGATGAAAGGCACTAAAGTGAAACCTGCCTCCTGTTATACCCTAGGGGTGTAATCAAGAGGGGTTCGATCAGAGCATACCAATTAAATGAGCTAGAGCAGGCTGCTCTGAGTTAGACTAAGGAGTAGGGTGTTCTCCACAGATTTTTGAACTCTTGGGAAAGCATCAGGATACAGCACATCTAATTCTTTTGAAAGCACAGCTTGTACATAAGCCCCTATGTCATAGTTTCTGCTCATAGGCTGTGCTCTTAGATTTAATTTTCTTATAAGTTATTACATGCATTATTGTTCATTTAAATCTTAGCAAGATATGCATTACTAGTTCCCTTTGAACTAGATAATCTCTTCCTCTAGACTGTATTTCATCTCAGGGACAATTATAAGTGTTATAGGAAAAGAAGACGTGCAGTGTTTCCTATTTATACTCTATCTGTATATCTGTAGGTATGTAGACATGCGCGCGCGCGCACACACACACGCACAACAGCTCAGTAGTCTTAATATCTTCTCCTACATACTCCAATGAAAGTATCAAATCAGAATTCCCTCTGTGACCCTCAGTTAGGAATATTTACAGTTTTATAAACTTCTAATTTGATTCTTATTACCATGGTCTGGAACCCCAAGGATTTTTTTGTTTTTGTTTTTTGTTATTTGTATTATACACACGTTGAATCTACGTCTCTGACTGTTGGAACTGTCTCATTGGAATGGGTGTATCTGATCAACTATTGTTCCATAATGATCTCTAAAAGTTATCATCCATAAAGTAAAGCCACAAATCAAACCTATGACTGAGCAACCTGGAACTCCAAAACTCCAGGTGTGAATTAGCACAGTACCCCACAACCCATTACTGTTTGAGCAAAGAATGGGATTTTTAAAAAGAAAAACTCCTGTTCTCCTTTTATATTCCTGGACAATTCCACTATAATGAACTTAAACAGAGCTATAAAGTATTTGCTTCAAGTCAGTTCTTAATCTTTGTTATGGTATTACATGACTAATCCACTTGCTTTGTCATTTTTATGTAGCTCATAAAACAAAATATTGCTTGATAAAATAAATTGTTTTCCTTTACAGTTTGCTATAGCCTAAATGTATGTATCCCCCCAAATTCGTATTCCCAATGTAATGATATTTAGAGACAGAGCCTTTCTCCAAAACTGTGAGAAAATAAATTATTGTTATTTAATTTACCCAGGCTATGGCAGTTTGTTAAAGAGACCTGAGATGAGTAAGACACTTGTATTATTCCCAGACTTGACCTTTGACTGTTAAAATACACACAGCAACAATAACAACACAGCAAGTGAGCCAGGTAATCAAACCAATATTAGCTTCATCTATGTAGATGTTTTGGTCAGGTCTTACAAGAATAATGCTGTGTATATAACACTTTTCCCTAACTCAATTGCTTTCAACAAGCATTCATTTTCATGATAATATGAGTTTGGCTAGCCTAAGATGAGCTGAACCTGCCAGTTCTGTATCAGGCTACTGGTCTTCTAGGTTTTGCTTCAAACTCTATGTTGAGTTTGAAGTTCTTCAATGCATCAAGTACAGCTATCTACACTTAAGAGACACTAGCTACCCAGTGCACATTGTTCTGGGGGAGGGGGCATGTCATAGGATTACAAATTAGCAAACTCAAACATTCCAGCCCATTTTGTTTGTTCACATCCAGTTGACAAAAGGAAATCACACTTCCCACCATAGGCTAGATATACAATCCTGTTATCTAGGAGTGAAAAAAATAGGGTCAATAAACCAATTCACTACAGTGGGAAAAGTATGGGATTATTTACTAGCACAAAGAGTTTGAAGTGTGCTTGCTGCTTTTTTTTTGTGGATATGGAAGAACTATCTAAAAAATATTTGATTTTTCTAGATTAATCATGATGACTCAGGAAAAAAAATATAGGTGTATCCACAGTTCACTACTTAATAACTCCCCTGTTTGCCCCAACAAATTTAATCAGTCCGAGGGGTTTTAAGGACCTCTATAATAAAGATTACTGAGAAGGAAGATGATTACTGTCACATACCAAGGAGTACATTTCATGCAAGATAGTTTACACAATCAAGGAAATACATGTTCATAGCCGCACACTTAGGATATATTATTCCCCTAATTTTGTAAGAAAATAAAAGAAGCCCAAGAAAAAATGGGTTACATCATCAAGGGGACATAGCTGGGAACTATGGTGTAATCGGATTTTAAGTATGTGCTTTTAATATTATAGGAATGGAGACAAACTCAACTTATTTTATGGTTGCATAGGAATATAAGGAAGATCAGGAAATAGGCTGACCAACTGAAGAGCCAAACAAAGATACTATAATGTCATATTGGAAAACCACGAGCACAGTGTAATTTTATAAACAACTGGACTATAGAAGGGAATACAGAGGAACAGTTGATCCAGCATTCCAGTTTTTAGGTGTTTATCTGCCATTCTTATGAATTAACTTTTTTCATTCCCTGCTTCTACCATGACTTCTACTCCCTCATGATAACAGATTTACTCCAACTTTTGAAGAGAAAGTGTCTGATAAAGGCAGCCACTCAACATCATGCATCATGTTTGGGAGACTAAAGTTTTTATTTCTTTCCCATTCCATTGAGTTGGTTTTCAGATGTTGTTTCTTATACTTAAACAACCATTGTGGCCAGTGTAGTAGAAAGTGATGTTTGCCTAGGCCTGAGCCAGAAGCAATGACAATAAATATCCAGTGCCTAGGGAGAATGAAGTTTCCAAAATAATACTTGGTATAATGTTACCAGAGGAAGGAGGCATAGAAAATGGACTGCTACAATAGACTACATGTCCACAAGGAGCATTATTCTAGTCATTTTTTTTATCTCTGGCTGCATATTAACACCACCAGGAGGTCTCTGAACAGGTACCTTTTTCCAGGTTATACCCCAAACCAATTGAATCAAGACCTATGATGTGGAGTTCACATTGGTGTATATTTAAATGTCCCTCAGGTGATGTCAATGTGCATCCAAGGCTGAAATCTAACCTAAAAGACAAATATGTAGTATGTTGCCAGTCCCGAAGGGCAGTGTCTGAGTGTTGTAAGAATCTGGTGAGTTCTAGAGACTGATGGAAAGCTGTGAGACTGGATCAGAATTGTGAAGTTTAAGTGATATACAAGATCATGTGAAAATTGTAAGTAAAGTTTCTGCTCAATGATTTCTAGGCTGTCAGCTACAAATTTAATACCTGATGAATCAGAGTTCTATGGTCTTCATTTCTATGTCATATGACTGAATTAAACATGTACATATACTGGCAGCGTACCCAAAACTATGACCCAACTAAAAAGATGACAAATTCTAGTTTTGAAGGGATGAAATTCAATTATTAGTCCAGGGAAGAAATATTTAAGTACCTAACATCAGTCTATGGTAGCAACTACTGTACCTTCATGCTGACCAACTCTGAATGATGATGTTTTTCTATTTTCCATAAGTCTTCATTAACAATAAAAATATTGATGGTTATACCACACAGTGATTTATAGTCTATAATATCATGTTTTCATCATGTATTTCCAATTATTTGTGAAGTCCAGCAGATTTTGTTCCAATTTTATTGATAAGAAAACTGAGGGGACCGGGCATAGTGGCACATGCCACTAATCCCAGTGACTCCAGAGGCTGAGGCAGGAGGGTCACAAGCTCAAAGCCAGCCTCAGCAACTTAGGCACTAAGCAACTCAGTGAGACCCTGTCTCAAAATAAAAAATGAAAAGGGCTGGGGATATGACTTAGCAGTTAAGTACCCCTGGGTTCAATCCCTACTACCAAAAACAGAGTTGCAACTCTGAAAAACACACATTTTCCAGGATCTTGAATATGATTTTTAAGTGTCTTAAATATTTCCTACAAGTTTTAAAGGCAAAAACCACTAGTGGGGAGGAGGAGGAAGGAACGAAGGAAGGGAGGGAGGGAGGGAAGGGGAGGAAGGAATAGAGGGAAGGAGAGAGGGAGGGAAGGAAGGAAGGAAGGAAGGAAGGAAGGAAGGAAGGAAGGAAGGAAGGAAGGAAGGAAGGAAACAGGCAGAAAGTCAGAGATAAGAGTCTGCTTTTCTCACTCCTTTCCTAGGTCACATTATCAGATATTCTCCACCAGCCTTAACTCTTTTGCTTTGTAAGTGCTGATGATCGTGCAAGCAATTAAAGAGAAAAAATAGGAGGACAAGGAAAGTAAATTTAGATTAATTTAAAAAATTACTTTGAATCTTTTACTATTGTAAGAAAATTTAGGTTTAAATTCAAATGCTAATGTTACTCTGTCTTAGTTTATCTTTCTGTCTGTCTCTCTCGCCTTCTCCCTCTCTCCCTCCCTCCCTCCCGTTTTATATGGTAATAAGGGTATTAATGAGAAAAAAGTCTGGTTTCATTAGTTATATGCTAGAAACTCAGACTGGTGTATATGTAGTAGAACTGAACGTTGATCTCCAACTCAACTTTGGGAAAAACAGAAATGTGGCTTCTTGCCACGTCTTAGAGCTATACTCTCCAGATCAGCATTGTCCAATGGAAATATAATGCGAGTTACATATGTAATTTAAAATTTTTAATAGCCACTTCAAGTAAAAAAATATCAAATTAATGGAATATTATACTCTCTTCCATATATCTGAAATATTTTAACATGTAATCAATATGGAAATATTGAGATTTTTACATTTTTAATAAAACTGTACTATCTTTAAATTCTCATGAATATTTTACATATTTTCATAAGTTAAAGTGAACTGTCAATTTACTATAACAATTCAATTGTGTGTAATGGAAAATGATTTCACACTGCTTCAGTTTTAAATCTAATCAAAATTAAAATTTCATTTCTTAAGTCATGTTGGTTAATTGAAAATGTTTGGTGGCCATGTAGATCTATGGTTTCTTACTGGACAGCACATCTCCAGAATATTAAAAAGATGTCTGTCTTTTCTCGAATTACCCAAACAATTTGGAGATGGTTAGTCTTCTTATTACCAAAGCAAAAGAATGCTGCTGGTACTTTTTTGTTTTAATAATCACCTTGAAATTGTTTTTCCCTTGGAATTGGTAAAGTCTAGAATTAGGTACTCCATTTATGACAGATTAAGGAGATGGTTTTTCCCAGACAATTGGTTCCTTGACTTCATTGTGGCAGTTCTTGTCAATAGTTTTGCCTTTCCTGCTCTAGGAAAAGTTTCAGTCCTTGTAGATACATAGTTTGAGGTGATGTTTGTCACCAAAATCTTAAAGTGAGTTTACTATTTTCATTTTCTGTCAGTACCTACTGAAGAAGGTAGGACATTTAAAGCAGTGCACAGGTCTTTTTCCAAAGAGTCATCACAGTGCACCACTGTCTCAGAAATACTGTGACTTCTGAGTGTGTGCTTCACATCTGCTTGCTCTTTCTTTCTCAGGGTCACAGGCTTTTGTCTAAGATGACTTGGCTCTAATTCTTTTCTGTGATTTGTTAGCAGTTTGCATTGCATTTTAGTGGACAGGGATTCTTAGAAATCCCCAGATAAACCTCTACATGCAATGGCAATGAATCTCAGTAATTGCATTTTCCTGTATCTGAACTTAATTTATATATTTAAGCCTCCTTTCTGCCAGATCCCACACATTTCATCTCAGTCAATTTAGGTCTAATATGCCCCACTTTTCTCTGGGGTTTCATCTTAAATTTTTGAGGGGGCTGATATAGTGCCAATATTTGATGGTGGGTGTGGGTTACCTGATCCTATGCATAATTCATCACATAGGGAACTTGTGCCTTGTTTTAGGCCCTAGACTCTCATTCTTTTGTTTGGATAAGAATCATGGCTGTTTTTCCTTGTCATTCTGGGTCCTCTGAGAATCCATTGAGTATAGAATTCATTTTAGGTAAATGGAAAATTATTTTTTTCCTGCATCCTATGTCCTGCTGAAGTCCAGTGGGTGCTGGGTGGCTGTCTCATGCCTATCTATTCAGATACACTTCCTACTCTTCTACCCTGGGCCTAGGGTAACTTGAAGTCTTATTGTATTTCTGGGTACACTAGGGAACAGGATCCATTTACTTCTATACTTGGCCTGATCCAAACTTATCTTGTTGGCAGTGGTAGTAATGGAGATTGTGGTGATTTTTTTTTTACTATCTTCTTTCAGGAATGCACACTTGTCTAATGCTCTATTCTTTACCATGCCTTTCCCATCAATCCACAAAAAAAAATATTTTCTAGACTCAGAGATGAAAAAGATGGCTTAGATGGTCCACGTTGTTTTACAAATATTATTTTACATGCCCAAATTTGGGATTTTGACAATCCCAAGACCCACATTTTAACTATTTCCATATGATAGTAAGAATGGGACAGTCACCATCTTCTCTGGGGAGAGTGGGGAGAGTTCAAGCCTAACAAAAAGTATGTTAGGGAAAAATACTGGTAAATATCTCAAAAATTATGTCACTATGTAGAAATTAAGAGCCAACTTATTTTTAAAAAGCAAAGAGAGGCAACCAAAAATAAACTTTGTATTCAAATTGAAATTAAAACTCTGATTGGAGCCTGTCATAGTGGCATGCAATGGTAGTCCCAGGTAATTTGGAGGCTAAGGCAGGAGGATCAGTTGAGCCCAGGAGTTCCAGGACAGCCTGAGAAACCTAGACTACATCTCAGAATAAAAAAAAATTGATAGGCCAATGTTTATCCTGATTACATTGTTGAACTTCTTTTTTCCTGAGAAAAATTTTCTTATATATTTCACTCCCCTATCTATCTCTGACCCTGCACAAAACTCAACTCAAAATGGATCAAGGACCTAGGAATTAGGCCTGAGACTCTGCACCAAATAGAAGAAAAAGTAGGTCCAAATCTTCATCATGTTGGCTTAGGACCAGATTTCCTTAACAAGACCCCCAAAGCACAAGAAATAAAAGCAGGAATCAAAAATTGGGATAGATTCAAACTAAAAAGCTTTTTCTCAGCAAAGGATATAATCAATAATGTGAAAAGAGAACCTACAGAGTGGGCGAAAATCTTTCCCAGACACACTTCAGATAGAGTGCTAATCTCCAAATTTTATAAAGAACTTACAAAAGTTTACACCAAAAATTCAAAGAACCCAATCAATAAATGGGCCAAGGAACTGGACAATTTACAGAAGAAGATATACAGGAGATTAATAAATATATGAAAAAGTTTCCAATATCTCTAGTACTTAGAGAAATGCAAATTTAAAAAAACTCTAAGATTTCATCTTACTTCAATTAGAATGGCTATTATCAAAAACAGAAGCAACAACAGGTGTTGGTGAGGGTGTGGGGGAAAAGGCACACTTGTACATTGCTGGTGGAGTTGCAAATTGGTGCAGCTACTCTGGAAATCAGTGTGGAGATTCCTCAGAAAACTTGGAATGGACCCACCATTTGACTTAGCCATCCCACTCCTCAGTTTACACCCAACGGACTCAAAATTAGCATACTACAGTAACGCAGCCACATTAATGTTTATAGAAGCTCAATTCACAATAACTTCATTGTGGAACCAACCTTGATGCCCTTCAACAGATGAATGGATAAAGAAATGTGGTATATATATACAATGGAATATTATTCAGCCATAAAGAAGAATAATATTATGGCATTTGCAGATAAATGGATGGAATTGGAGAATATCATGCTAAGTGAAATAAGCCAAGCCCAAAAAACCAAAGGCCAAATGCTTTCTCTGAGAAGTGGATGATGATACATAATGGGGGGGTGTGGGGGGTAAGAGAAGAATTTAGGAACATAAGATTACTCAGAGGGAAATGAGAGGGAGGAGGGAGCGGGGGTATGAAAGATGGTGGAATGAGACAGACTTCATTACCTTATGTATATGTATGATTTCACAAATGGTATGAATCTACATTGTGCAAAATGAAAAGTTGTACTCCATTTGTGTACAATGAATCAAAATACAGTCTGTAAAAATAAAAAAACAAAATAAAAGAAAATTACCTGAAACATCAAAAGAGGAAGAACAGTGAGAAATAATATAGAATTTTCCTTAGGAAAAATATTCTTTTCAGCAAAAAATTTTCCCAAAGGTCAGAAATTTAAATATTATTTTACTGCATTTAACATTATTTGTATCAGTGGTCAAACATGAACTTTAAAAAATTCAACAGTGAGGTGAACAAGATTAAAATAAACAATACATTGGGAATTGGATAATGACTATTTTTTTGGTACTGATGATTTCACCCAGGGATGCTTAACCACTGAACTACATCCCCAGCTTTTTTATTTTGAGACAGTCTCACTAAGTTTCTGAGTCTGGTCTAGAACTTGAGATCCTCCTTCCTCAGTGTCTCAAATTGTTGGGATTACAGGTGTGCACCACTGCAACCTAGCTGGATAGCAATTTGATGCCAATATATGGAATGTAGTTATGTCTTAGGAATAATTACAAAAATGTTGGTGCTGAATTAAGGAACAAATCAGTTAAAAACAATTCTGATATTCCAAAAATGTATTCAAAGTAAGCAAAAAATACATCAGACTTTTCTCACTTTTCTTTCCTGGAATAATTGACAAGCCCTGAGAATTTCCATCAAGTTTATGAAAATTAATGGGGTATTTTTAGTGTAAAATTTCAAAATATTCTTGGAAAGTAACTCATAGCTACAGACCTTGATGACTTGAGAGATAATTTGTTTTGTTTTGTTTTTGTTCTATGTTGAGCGCTCACATGACATCAAGTGTAAATAGATAACACCAAAGTATCTGTGTTTTCAAAAGGGATAATTATTCCCTTTGGTTTTTATTTTGAGTTTCTCATATAAATTTGGCACTTGGCTAAGACCTTAAAATACTTTAAGTATTTAAAAAGTGCAACAAAAAGGGATTAATTTTATAATTGTTTGTACTTTTGTAATTTAGTATAATATTTTAAAGGCATTATTCTTCTTGAACACTAGGATGCTACAATTGATTTAATAGTATTGATTTTTAAATAAGATATACATTTCATTTTTGGTGATAATTTCAGGAATGTATTCTTAGAATTTTATCTTAGAAGAGGAAACGTTTATCAGATTCAAGTTTTCCTAGGCTCAGTCCATGGTGGGTAAAGTCTATTGTTCTGGACGTGAGGGTGATGCAGTACATAATGGCAGAAGTGCATGGCAGATTGCAACTGTTCAGCTGTTGCAGTCCGAGAGACAGAGAGAGAGAGAGAGAGAGAGCGAGCATGAGGCTAAGCACACATACAAGGAGCTAGGGACAAGATATAATCCTAAAGGGCACAACCCCAGTGACCTATTTTCTTCAATCACATTCCATTGGCCTACAGTTACCACCCAGAAACCCTGTCAGTTATCCCATCAAATGGATTCTCACAATCTAATCATTTCACCTCTAATCATTCTTACTTTGCCTAACACATGAGCTTTTTAGGGGACACCTAATGTTCAACCATAACAAACTATAATCATTTTATATTTATAATTTTATACAATATTTTTACTGTCATATAAATTCTTTAATGTTATTATAGACATCACTACATGGTTTTGCAACATGTTATTATACAGATGTGCTAGAATTTTTGAAATATTCTGAGTTTAGACATTTAGGTTATTTTTATTTCTTCATTATTTTTATAACCCACTCGACCATTTTTTGTGTTTCCTTGATCCAGTTTGCAGGATTTGACATGATTAAGTCAAAGGATATTAACATTTTTGAAAAGGATCTTTATGTAAATCAAAAAAATCTTTAAAAAATTGTTTTACCAATTTACATTACCCTGCAAGAAGAAATAGGTCATCTAAATTGGGACATAAAACTGTGTATGAATAAATATTTCTATTTTATAAACTGTGTACAACCAAAATTCTGCTTTTTAGATATTAAAATTTAAAGATAAGAACAATTTTGGCATGTTTTCAAAGTAATACTTTGGCTAAGGATGTAGCTCATTGGTAGAGCCCTAGCCTATCATTCAGGAAGCCCTGGATTTGATCCCAGCACCACACATACACACACACACACACACACACGAATAATAATGATAATGACTTCATAAACTAACAAAAAATAATAGAATATTTCATATACTAGAAAACTGTCAATTTGGATTTAATATATATTTTTCATCTGCATGTAAGTATTTTATGCATATTTTATATATACATACAAAATACATTTTATTTCTATATATACTATAAATATATCTATAGGCATGCAGTCATTTCTGCATTTTATTAGAAATATTATTTTATATTTAGTTTGTGCTAAACTGCATTGTTTGATTGCAGCCAAAATCATATGCAAGAAGAATATGAGTATATTGTGAATAATATATTCTTGGTGTCTAGATTCTGTGAGAAAGACAAAGAGAGAAGATAAAAGTGTGTATGCATACGCATGTGCAAACTACTTGAAATGGAGGTTGTTTTCCTTGCCATAAACAATTATAGATACTGCATAGACATTTGAACTTCCTAAGAAATCTTAGAATAATTTATTCTAAACCCTCAAATTTTATTTTACATTATGTTTTTATTTTATAATTCCTTAATAAGTGAATTTCAATAAATTGTGTATTACTTTCATTTAACAATATTTTCTAGAATTAAATTAATAACCGACTTATTATACATTTTAAAAAGCAGTCTAATAATTTAGTTTAATGTTGTTTATATGAGTTTTAGTTGAAACACTATTAGTTATACCAATAGTTTTATATCCTAAATCATCTTAAATTTCTTCATAGTTTTATACAATTGGGAAGCTTAATATTTGGGAAAGTAATAATGATTGACTTATTTTTTTCTAGTTTCTTTTAAAAGCCGTAGGTTTTTTAGTTGTGCAGTTTTGAAATGAAAAGTTATAAACTTACCTTCCATCCTCTTTAATAGTCTGAATACTTTGCATCTAGCCATAAGAAGCAGCCTGAAACCTCTAATCGAAATCAAAGGTTACACCACAGGGGTGCAATATCTCTAATTTGTCTTGGAATGATGCAGTACCTTCCCTTGACTGCTGTGATTAAATTCATTCTAGTTTGTTCAGTTAATGAGAATAGCACATCTTAACCCATAGAAGGTATTCTCTCTTTATAGCCTCATGACTCTCAGCAGATTAGCATCATTATCAGGGAATAATATTAAGTAAATGAATGCATGTGAGTGGCACTAGTCTAGGATACCCTACACATCAAATCACAAGAGCATATTTCTTTTCCTTCAGCATATGACTTTCAGATATGTATACAGATGCAGTTAAATATATATCATGAAACTAAAGGGCAAACTGAAAGAATTTGTTCTTGACACTCAGATGGAAATAATGATAGTCAACATTATGAAAAAATGCAAAGCCAGTAGTAATAGATATATTATCTCCTGTTTGGTGAGTTCAGTGAATATTTTCACACTTTTCTGTATTTGTGGTTCTGACATGGTGAGTCATTTGAAAAAATGGTTCCTGGTTGCTTGTACAGAGATACTGTATTCTGTGGTAATGCACTGAGGATAAAAGTACATGAAACGTGGGCCCCAAAGTATGTTGGCAAAGTTTTATATGTGTAGAGTGGAATATAGTTCAGGAGATAATTGACCAAGCTCTGGTATTACATCAACCTGGTTCCAATTGTGGCAACATCATGTGTGACTTTTAAGACTTTATGTAGCTGCCTGAATTTTCCTTTAGATTTTTTGTCTGTAAAATGAATGTTGATAAACATTGCTTTCATGAAAACTTTGGATAGATTTAAATGATATGTATATAAAATATGTGCAAAGGAGTAAGGCCTCAATAATAGGTAGTCATTGATAAAACTTTATTTATGTATTGAATTTAGTAAAAGTTTCTAAATTGCTCATTTAATTAATTATTTTTCTGCCACCTGAGTGTCACTAGACATTTCTCTATTGTTTTCTGTCTCACCTGATTGGAAATCATCTTATTGAATATGTCTGACTGGAATTGTCACTGAGCCCACTATATTCCCTGGATAGAGTATCTGTAAAGGTTGAACCAATAAAGATAGTTTCTTCAACTGAGTCTCTTTACTGTATTCCCCTGCCATCTTCTAGACCAGGAATCTCAAACCTTATTCTAGTCCTGTCTTAATTCCTGCAGTGCCATGAATGCAATACCATCTTTTATTCCTGCCTGGCTATTTTATATAGGATCAGTATAGTCAGTGTGCAATGGCAAAAAGATGGTCAGGACTGAGAGGATACAAATACAGATTGGAGAAGATTCCAAGAACACGAAGATATCTAGGCAACTGAGCAGTTATTGAGGAAGAAACTCAGAAGAGGATAAGTACAGCCTGAGCAGGTGAGGGAATGATTATTCATCATTAAATATTCTATATTGGGGATTCCAGTAGCAAATAGAGAACCAAACATGAGCATTGGATTCAGGATTAGAATTCAAAAAACATTGATGAAACAAGAGACTTTGGAACAGAAATATGACTGTTAGTATGAGGGCATCAAGCTGAGTTATATTCATCCATCCAGTGATTCAACCAACTTCTGCTGATCACCTGCTTAGTTGATACTGAAGAGTCAGCAAGTGCTGGAATTAAGCAGTTAACAAGACAGTCAAGATCTTTACCTTCTTCTTTGTAAAACTTCATTTTAAAGACATCAGACAAGGGTCCCCATCTTAGAAGAGTGAAGGTGGGTCATAAAGACAAGGACTAGGGTATGGTTTAAACAATGGGCTGCTGGACCAGTAGCAATATTTTCTTGTCCTCAATTTATTTTGTATGTAGGGGATCCTGAAATTTAGGTTTTTTCAGGCTAGTCATGAAGTAAGGGATAGTGAGGAAAGTGGGAATGGCATTTTGAAGTAACTTCATATGTAATTGTCAAGGAAAAATAGGCAAGAAGTATGTGGATCACAGCTGAAAAACCAAAACTCTTGAGACTGATGGATTCCTAAAATAGAAGATACTGTACAGAAAAGGGGCAGGTTCTGGGAAAGTTTCCACAATCAATAAATGTTCCCAGGATCAAGCATAGATATCTGTTGGAAAAATGTATATCAAAATTAGTACTAGGAGTATTTTTATAATAAAAGTTTGAGGAAACTATACTGCATTAGGTAAGAGGGGTGGGATAATATGAAGAAAAGAAAGCTTTGGAATAGGAGGGAAGTCCATATGGAGGAGTGATTGTTGCTTCTGGATTGATTGAGGTTAACAATTCAGAATGTTTATTCATAAACAGGGCACTAGTGGCCCTGGTGCTTGCCATGGTGGTTATAAGATGTAAGTCAAGGCTTCAACATACATTCAAGTATGTGAAAGGATCTTTTGTTGATTTGACTAGCAGCTATTAATTGAATAATTTAACTCATCCCTGCTCCATTGTCTGGCCCTTCTAATGAAATTTTGGACATCTCAGAATTTATCTTTTATCACGACCAAAAACTTATCTATTTCTATTCTCGTCTTTATTAGACATGCTGAGTTTATTTCAAGTGCCTCTGTAAAGTACCTGCAGAAAAGTAATATTAGAGATATTATGAAAACAGATAAATTTTTAAGACCATCCATTTAGGATACATTGGAAGCCGTTTTCTAACAACATATTTGGTTTGCAATAAGTTAGTAGTATATTAACTCTAGAATGATGATTTTTAAAAGGAGATTCCATAGGTAAAGAAAAAAATACAGGAAAGGTACCAGCTAGAATCAGGAATTATGTTTTAAAAATGCATAAGAAAGGCAATTAACCA
Source organism: Glaucomys volans (assembly GCA_020662805.1). Classification (NCBI taxonomy): domain Eukaryota; kingdom Metazoa; phylum Chordata; class Mammalia; order Rodentia; family Sciuridae; genus Glaucomys; species Glaucomys volans. Next base: position 963,059 of record JAJEJO010049668.1, read on the forward strand.
GTGTCCAAATAAGAAATGGCAGAAGTAGAAAACTTACATTTCAGTGTGTTTAAAATCTAATAAATAAATTATAAATGGCTGCTCACTGGTTAAAGATGATTTTTGAGATTAAACTTAAAGCAAGATATATGAAATGTAATAGCAACCTTCTAAGCATAATGACCCTCTGATTTTCTGAGATTCCTCTTGGTTCTTTAATCTGAGTGATTGAGATAACGTTGATAGGTTCATGTTGCAGTACCCTCGGTTAATTTACATAGTAACAGTAGCACTATATCATGTTGTTCATTCTTTAAAACTGAATGTTTATACTAAGAGTATTATGCTGCAATTGTTTATACTAAGAGTATTATGCTGCTTACTATTAAGACAATGCAAAAAACACTGTGGGTAAGCAAAAACATTTTAGGGCTTACCTTAGAGGCAGGAAGGTTTGCACTCCAGAAAACTGCATGCACACTTGCTATTTTTTCTTTGAGCTTAGTTCAGTGTTTCCTACACTTTGTTGTGCAGGATAACTGTGAAATGATGTGCAGGATTTAAAACTCAACTGTGTACAGAATATCAATAAATATGAGGATTATCCATGCTGATATTGACCATCCTTTAATTTTCTTATTCATATTGATTTTGAAAAATAACTACAGTGCAAGATTCCATTCAACTGTCTATGGTTAGAATACATAATTTTTTGTTTGATCCTAATACAAGTGAGTCCCCATCTACAGAGAGAGTATTTTCATCCATATGGCTGTCCAGATGCTTAAATATCTCTATACAAATAAAAGAATCATTGATGTATTTACATCAAGAAAATAGTAAGAAACAATTTTGGAATGTATTAAGTGGCATTCACAGAACCTCTTACCCACTAAATGCCAACCCAAATTTTTTGTTTCCCTTGTGAGACTGACAAGATTTGCATTTAGTATGGTATATCAGTTAGGGTCAAGTTTACAGGTAGAAACCACTATAGATATTTTAACAGAAAAATTAACTTGAGAAATTAAGATCTAGGTATTTTTTAATTGAAAACTTAAGAAGAGAGGTAGCAACTGCACAAAGTGGCTATCACTCCTGGGTCTGGGTAAAATGAGAAAACATTATGATTACTAAAACTTAGAAATTTGGGGGAGGTACTTTACAGAGCTGGAGCTCAAATTTAAAGAAGTAGGAAATGCTACCTGGCTGGTCCTGGTGTCTCTGAGATAGCAGGATGGGTCCAATGAGACTGAGTCCCAGAACTCTGCCAGCCAGTTGGTGCTGGTGTTTCTGTGTCAGATGTGCAATGAAACTGGTTCTGTGACTGTTGGAAAAACTCAAACTGGGTCAATAGATGTTACTAAAAAGAAGTGCCACTGTGACATGGAGGAGCAACTCTGGACTTCTGCTAATAGGGACAGTAAGTCCACAGGAAATAAGTGGGAATGAGTAAGTCCTTTGAAGCAAGTGGGAATAAGTCCTTTCTCCTCCCGCCTTGTAGTCTCCCTGTAGTGCTCCCTACTACCAGATCCTAACAGATAGTCGATTTGCAAAGCAGAAATACTGTTTGAGGTGTATAAGCCTCACCATCAATAGAGTGTAAAATGATGGGTGGGTGTGATTCTGAGGGGAAAAGTCTCCACTCAGCAAAAATACAATATTTTTCTGCTGAGAAATTTGGAAAAGAAATTAATTCTTAAAAGTTTTCATTGAGGGCTGGGGATATAGCTCAGCAGGTAGAGTGCCTGCCTTGCAAGCACAAGGCCCTGGGTTCAAACCCCAGCACCACAAAAAAAAAAAAAAATAGTTTTCATTGAATTATGAGGATTGAGAATAGCAAGAACAACCTTTAAGGTAAGGCAATAAGCAAATGCCTTATATGAAAATATTTTAGTGTTATTTAATAATAATTAGAATAAATTAATATTTCCATTAAAGTGTGATTTTTGTATATTTCCTTCGTGATTACAAAATTACTTTGCCCCCTTGAAGTATTTTTAAAAGATGTAAATTATTACCTAAAACCTAGTAATTGTTGCTTCTTATTGAATAATAAGCAACTGACAATATATTATACTTATTTCTGAGATTGTTAAGGATCTCCTCTGCTGACAATAAAGGACTTTTATTATTTTTTCAAGAACACTAGTATAAATATTGAACCCTAAGTTGTTTTAAAGATATGACCCTAACATTGTTTAAATATAAACTTATTCATAAATGGACTTAGAAGTAATAATTTTGTTCTCTCTATAAAACTAAATGGGTTCAGAATGCTTTAAGAACTATTTGCAATGTTATCTTCAAAATATTCTAAGCCAAGATTAAGCAAGTGGGCTAAAATTCCTTTTGCTTCAATTGCATTATTTAGAAGTAACTTCAAAGGAGAAGAATTTTAGTAAATGTTCAGAGTATCTAAAATGCTCTTTTCTCACATACAATTCAAAAAGGTAGACTGCTACTGGCATCCACCATTCCTAGCTATACTTATTCTGATATGTTTTGCAAATTTCCTTCATGGTTTGTGCTTTATACCCATTTGTATTCATAAGTAATTCACTCTAATATTTTAAGCTGTTTAAAAGAAATAATTGTGTAGAATTATCAGATTTCGGGATTGAAAGAAATCTTACTGTATTTAGTTGAACAAGTTTAACTAGAATTGCACCATAGACCCAGCATTTTTTTTGTTAGAAGATGATATAGGAATAGAAAAAAAATAGACATTTAGAAATAAATTAAAAGACTGTAATATGTACTACCACATGGGTATATCCAATGTGCTTGGGGGCAAAAGGAAGAAAAGGTATTTTATTTGTCTAGGGATGAATTGGGGTTGGAAATGATTTTAACTATTTCCTTGAAAGTTAAAAAAAAATTCCTTCCAACATGGATACAACAGGGCATTCAAATCCATCTTTTCTAGTCATCAAACACTTTCTATATGCAACGTGTTAGATGCTAAGATTACTGAGCTGAAGAAGATATGTATTTGCTTCATTGGAACTTTCAGCCTATTGGCTAATTAGAAAAAATGCTAGGTAGTGGAAAGTCATAAACAAATTGTGTTCAGGAACTAATGAGTAGTTTGCCATGACTGAGGTGTAGATTTTGGAGGGATTGGCAGTTGGCAGGTAATTGAAGAGGAAGCAGATTATGGATAGAATATGGATAGATGGTATGTCTATGGAGATGAACATGCTTTTAAAAAATAGGTATTTTTAATTGGTGTTTTTCAATTTAGGCATTTTTGTGAAGTGAGATGTGAATGGGGAGATTACCAGGGGAAAGTCCATTATGAGGCCAATGTCTGTTCAAAAGGGAGAACAGGAATGAATGCTTAAATAAAAGCAGTGACTATTGGGATATATGCAGAACATTATGGGCATCTTTATGTCTTTCAGTAGTAGGTGTAGAAATGAAATTATCTCGAATTTAAATGACAAGATAATTGACATGGCAGTTTTGTAGAAGAAATGGGAATTGGTCTAAAGTTTTTGATTTTTAGGTAAATATTCTTTTCATGATGGGAAAGATCATCCATATTAGGAACTAACCTACCCAAAATAAAGCAAAATGAAAATACTGAACTTTACCAAGTGATATCATTTTTTTCTAAATGTAGAATACATATCAATTTATAATAAATTAAGGTGTATTAGAGGCCAAAGTGCTCGTCATTCATTCACTAAGTATTGAATGAACCACTTCCAGTTGTTAAGAACCAACATTAATGAAGATGGAATTTCGTGATGATGTTTACATGGGATTTTCATAGAATGGGAAACAAAGAAAATGATAATAATTTGTGGGTGGGAGGGGCGCAGAAGAGTTGTCTAACCTTTTATGAAGCTGAAAGTCAAACTAGTGAATAAGGAACACAAGCTGTGATGAAGGTCAAGAGTCTATATGTAAATGAGGACCCTGCCTCCCCTAATGCTTTTTATCACTACAGGTTTCCCTGAGGATCAAATGTGTCTGACACTGCCACTGGCATTAATGCATACCATCTATACCTGAATGCCCTCTTCTTTTCAAATTTTTACTGAAAGGAAGATAGTGGACTTTTAGTTATTCCTCTGTCTGCAAAATATATAGGAAGAATAATCATAAGATTTGCAGGAATGAAGAGACCTGATGCACAAGGATAATATGGCATAAGCAATAGATTCAGAAGTTTATATTAATGAAAATATTGCAGATTTATTCTGACCTGCCTCATTGTTTTTCTTTCACTATTAGAGATGAAAAGTAGCTTTTGATATTATATCATTTGAAAATCAATGAGATTCTATCATATAATCAAACAAGTAGTATAGTAACTCACAGTTTTATTAGAGAATTTCTAAAGTGATAAATAGAGATCCCATGCTTGTTCTGCTAAGCAGCTACAAGAGAACCATAATATGTTCTGTAATAGCATTTTGGTAATTTATTGTCTGAATGGATTCTAATAGTAATCAAAATCTCCATAAAGTGACTGTTGTGGATCCTGATATTCTGAGTGGAAGTCAAAGATTCATTTAAGCAGTTTAACATTGCATTATTAAAAACATAATCCAATCAATCTGATACTTAAAGCCTATTGTTAGAATGATTTATTTCTTGATCATTTTAGTGTATTGTTACTAAATGTGCTACAAATTTCAAATGCCTAGTTTTATTGAACCTAAACTTACTTAAATTATCTCGCATTCATTAAGTGTGTTATTTAAATTATGAACAGGACATGATAGTTCTGTTTAAAGTACATTCACCATTAAAGTAAACTCTATCCCAATCACACAGGAGAAGGACATTTTGGAAGTTTTTTCTGTGCAGGTCAAATATTCTTCCTGTTTCAAACTGGCCCCAATTTTAGAGTGTTATGGATGAAAAGAAGGCCAGAGAAGGAAGTATTAAGTTGAAGAAAGATTTCAAAGTCACAAATAACAGACAGAATACTACTACTTATTGATTGATCTTCAAAGATAGTGGGAGGCAGACAAATGTTCCTGAGAACATGTGTAAATATGTGTAAGCACCTTTTTAAAAAACTGATTTTTAACTGATACATAAAAACAGAAACATTGCCTGTACTTGTGGGATATCAAATGGTGTTTTGATACATGTATATATTATATCATGCTTAAATCAGATAAACATATCTATTTCCTCAATCATTTTTCTTTATAGTTAAATTATTCAAAATACTTTCTTCTAAATTTGGAAGCCAAAATAATTGGAAATTTTTATGTTTATCTAGTGAGTGGTGCAAATTAATATAATTATCTTGCAATTTGAAGTATGGTCCTGCCAAAAAATGTCCCATTTAAAATACTAAGAGTGATCCATGGAGAAATACTGAATCTACTTAAAGAATAAAGAGGAGGGATGCAACTTAGAATTCAAGTCTTCACTGTCCCCATTAGATATTCCTGTATATTCAAGTAATACACACTAGCTATTACCCAAGATAAAAGAACAGTAAATTACTATGGAAAATTGGATTAAAGGACAAAAGTGTAGTACAACACAGAGCTAAAGAGTGGAGAATGGATTATTGGTTCCTGACAGAAATAGACTAAGTGTGGAAGCAGGGAAAGGAAGTTGATCTCTTAATAAATTCCCATCAGTACTCATTGGTACTGATGCTGTACCCCATTACTATGTATCCAGTGTCCTCAAGTAGAAATCCAATACTCTTACTACTAGAATCCCAGGGGGATACCTAATTTCAGGTTAGGCTTTCCTAATTCTCATCTGGAAAGAGCATTTGCATGCAAGTGATTTATTAACACAAATGTTCCCAGTGATGTCAATTAAGCAAACCAAAAAAGTAGGAGTGAGGGAGAAGTCACACAAGGGGCAATTACAGGTAAAATCCCAGCCTTAGGCTGGTTCTGCAGGAATAAGCTTTGTCCAAACTATGTTTCAGAATTTGTTGCAACTTGAAGCATGGGAGTTGGGCTTTGGTATTCCCATATTAGTCAGTCATCAGTTAAAGCCTATCCTGAGTTGACATGAACACCAAGACACTTCCAGATGGCTGCTCTTTTGGATAAAGCAGATTTCACGGGTTGAAGAGTCATCCAAAGCAATGCAGGTGCAAATTTGGAAAAGCAAAGCTCACAAAGGCCAGGAGGATAGGCATACAGAAATGTTACTGGAATTTAGTGGATCTGGGTGGAAGCATCTGAACTTTTTGCTATAATCTCCAAACTGCTTTCTCAAGATTATATTGACCCAAAGTTTGAGCAGTTATCTGAAGAATTAATTTTAAAATACCTGTAAATACACTACAGATAAAATGGTAAGGAGAAAAATATTTAATATGAACAAAACAAATTTGAATTTCAGCATTGTTAAAGATGCTAGTTGTTTAAATGATGGTAGTGTTCCTGCTTCTTAATTTTACACTTTTGTGTGACCAAATAGTTTTCTAAACAGTATATTTAAACATGTGTAGAAGATTTCAGAATGATAGCCACAGAACTCTCCAGTAAGGGATATTTTAAATTTTTAGTTTCTCAGTCAAACATATTAGTCCATATGATTTTCCTGAATCAAGGGTGCCAGACATAATGTAGAAAAATTTTGTAATGGTTTTTCTCCACTTTCTATTGATTATAGTGCCCTCTTAAGACTGACTCTTCAGTGGAACCATTGCTAGAGGGGAAAGGAAAGCTCTGACTACCATATATAATATTTATCTACTGATATCCCCTTGTATTTGCCGTAGTTGAAGCTTTGTGGCATATGTGTTTATCTTAATTATTTGATTTTAATTGGCAATGTTATTGATTGTAAATCATTTTGAAAGAAACTACCTTTTATCTTAAAGTTTAAATGTACCTAGAGGCTACTACAATATGCCTGTGTTCAATTAGAACATTAAAGTAATAGTGTAAGTAGTTGAAATGTGCCCAATTTGGTACAAATTAGTTTCCCCTATGGTACTACTCAGTCAGAAAAATGAATGCAACTGAAAGTGAATGAATTGTTCAACAGCTGCAAACTCAGCCAATATTTATTGAGCATTCTCTATATGCATTCCCTAGTTGTAGTAGCAGATAAAAGATAGAATAATATCCAATATCTTCCAGCCAATAGTTCATAATCTACTGAGGAAACATACACACACACACACATACACACACACTTTAATTCAAACTGGATAATAATTCCCAAATCAGAAACATCAACAAATTACTGAGGGAACACAAGGGCAAGGGAGACTTATTTTTTCTGGAGTTTGTGATGAAGGAATTATAAGACAGGAGGGCAACAAGAAACAGTTAATTGAAACAAAGCCAGCCAAGATATATTAATGGAAAGGAAGAACTGTAAAGTACAAAAATGGAAGATTCAGGCTAATAAGGAAGAACCAATGGCAATTTTGTTTTGAATAATTATTAGCATCATTTAGGAATACGATCCTTGCTGTGCCATATAACTGAATTGGACAGTGATAAAGGCTTGGGAATTATAGAGTCAGAAGGTCATTTTAGAGTTTATTATAATGGACATTTGGATCTAGTATCAATAAGCTTAACACTGATGAAATTCAGTGATAAAAAGAAGCAAGTTGAAGGTAACATGTTTCATGGCTGAAAAATCTGAAGAAAGATGGGGTCATTGGATAAATTTGGAAATACAGATGAGGAGCAAGACCATGAAGAAGAGGTAATGAGTTCTATTTGCTATATGCTATATTTAGTGTTTTGATGGGATTTCAAAGTATATGGATTGTTAGAATATCCAAAATTTTCTGGCAAATGTCTGACTATATCTGAGGGGGGAGGTCAATGTGTAAGTATTAGCAATGGCAGTAAGAGGGTAACATTGGCAAGATACCAAAATTAAAGATGATTTTGGAGTAATCAACATAGAATCTAAGTCATAAAAGGGTGAATGAGTTGACAAAAGGATATTGTAGGCAGTCAAAAGGAATAAAAGACCCAGAATCAAGATACAAGCTTTGAGAAAAATTCACATTTAAAGTATGTGCTAATAAAGAGAAGCCAACAAAATATACAGGCAAGTAACAGTAAAATGTAAGTATATGTGACCCCATAAAGGAAATAGGTTTTAAGAAGTAGGTGACTACATTGACCAAAGAAAGTGATTAATCAAAATTCAATTAGGGATTAAGAAAAAAGCCATTTGGATTTCTAGTTGCTTTGATTAGCTTTAAAAGAAAAAAAAATCATTGGAGTGGTAGACCATAACCAATAAATTCATTCAGACATTCATTCATTCATTCACTATGCCATTCATTCAAGAGTCATTAAACCATTCTTTAGTGCCTGTACTTGGGTGTAGCATTGGATTAAAGTGCAATTAGAAGTAGATTAACTGGAAGAGGAAACCATAAATTTTTCTCCCCAGAATAGAGTGAAAGAGCAGAAAATCTACATGGAATAATTTTTGAGGGAGTTTCTGATAGTGGGTTGAAAACATCCTAAGATTTTAGCAGTGTAGATTGGATGGAAAGGAGGAAATCCAGATTAAATATGATAGGACCCAGGGAAATTCAAGTGTAGCTAAGAAGAGATTGAATTCTGGGAGACAGGGTTGTCTATTAAATAGAAACAGTAAGTCAGGGAACCAGGAATGGATGTAGTAAAATGAGGGGTAGTATCAGAGTCTCAGTCAAGAAGAATGATTCAGGGCAAGTATGTCTCTTCCAAAAAGATCCTAGGATACTTTTCTGGTTTTATATTGCTGTACAAAAATATCCCTAATTTAATGCTTAACATAATATTTCTTATATTTCATGGTTTAAAAAATTTATTTATTGGTTCTTTCTAATTATACATGACAGTAGAATTCATTTTGATATGATTATACAAGCATGGAATATATCTTATTCTCGTTAAATGAACAGGATTCAGCAGGGTTCACCTCTATGTGGTGTCAATTGACATCATTTTGATGGTATTTAGCTAGTGGATGTGCCAGGTTGAAGTAGGCAAGACAGCTTCACTCTTGTGTAGACTGCCATGGTGGGAATGTCTGAAAGGCTTAGTTTTGCAGGGATTGTCAACCAGAGTGGTAACACATGGTTTCTCCAGCATGGTGATTTCAGGATAGTCAGTTTTCACACATGGAAATTTAGGGCCCCCAAAATAAGTATTCTAAGAAACTCAGGCAGAAGTCAAAGTTTACTTATAATGATCTAATCATTAAAGACCCATAACATTAAATTTGTTGCATTCTGCTAGTCAGACAAGTCACAAAGATCAGCCAGGCTACAGGAAGAGAAATGGTTGCTGACCCTTAATGGAAGAATGGTCCATGAATTTTGTAGTCAGTTGTAGTCTATCAGAGTTGCTGTATATAATTTTCTCTTGCTATCATAGTTCTCACAGGCATTGAGTGATCTTGCAGGAGGAGAGTGTGTCAGTGACTCTAGCTAGTAAAGACCAAAGAAGAAAGGGGCTGGCACAATCAAGTTGAGGAAGGAGGATTTGTGATATCAGGAAGAAGAGAGATACAGTTTAACAGGGTAGAATTGATGGTAGATAAGAATTACTTCTTGAACTTTAGGAGTCTTATTAAGGAAGTCAGTGCCTATGCAAATACATTGGAATGTTGACCCTATGATTTCATCTAGCAATTTCACTGCTTCAGGTCTTATTCAGTCTTTGGTCCATTTTAAATTGATTTTTGTTCAGGATTAGAGAAAGAGATCTAATATCATTCTTCTACATATGGATATACAGTTTTCCCAGTACTATTTGTTAAAAAGAAAACATATTCTCCAGAGTATCTTTTGGTCACCTTTGCCAAGGATTAGTCAAATATATCAGTATAAATTTGTCTCTATCTTCTATTCTGTTCCATTGGTCTTTATGTTTTTTTTCTTGCCAATATCATGTTGTTTCTTTTACTGCAGCTCTGTAGTATGGTCTTGGCTATTCTGGGTCTTTTATTTTTCCAAATAAATTTTAGGACTTTTTCCCCCTAGATCAGTCATTAGTGTTTTGATGGGGATTGCATTAAATCTATAGATCATATTAGTTAACATGGTTAGTTTTATAATGTTAATTCTGCCTATTCAAGAATAAGCCAGATTCCAGGCAGGTGTGGTGTTGCATGCCTGTAATCCCAGTGGCTCAGGAGGCTGAGACAGGAGGATCATGGGTTCAAAGCCAGCCTCAGCAATGGTGAGGAGCTGAGCAACTCAGTGAGACCCTGTCTCTAAACAAAACACAAAATAGGGCTGGGAATATGGCTCAGTGGTCGAGTACACCTGAGTTTAATCCCTGGTAACTGCCCCCCCCCAAAAAAAGAATAAGCCATATTCAGAAAGTCAAAGGTCGAATATTTTCTTCCATATGTGGAAGGTATATAGAGAGAGTAAAAGTGGGATCTCATTAAAATAGAAAGGAGACCAATAGAGTTGGGAGATTGAGAAATAGGGTGAAGAGTGGAGGGGAGGGCATCACAAAGTACTGGGATATGAAATCTGCCAAATTATGCCTTGTCCATGTCTGAACATACTATTATGTGTGTGTGTGTGTGTGTGTGTGTATATATATATATGTATATGTAACATATACATATATATGTATTTTATATATATGTATTATATATATATAAAAGTAGAATGTGCTGACTAAAATAACAATAATGAATAGACAACAATAATAGAAGAAAGATCAATTGACTGCAACAAGTGGATCAGTGGAGGGAAGAGGGGAGGAAGAGAGAAGTTACTAGGGAAAGAGACTGATCAAATTGTGTTATGTTCATGTATGAATATGCCATAATGAATCACACTACTATGTATAATTGTAATGTACCAATAATATATTAGTAAAGCAAAGGGAACATCAAAAAACAACTTACTTGGGGTTATTTTGCTTCCTGTGAAAATGAACTTGGAATATTAATTATTTGTGCTATACTAGTTATAAGGGTACCTTTACATTAGGAATTTTCAAAGAAGGCTTACATTTTGCACCGTATTCTAAAATTCTTTGAGTACTGAGCATACTTTTAAGCAAAATGCTTCTCAGGATATTTTTCCATGGAGTATGCCTTTAAAATGCTGCCTTAGACTAAGACAGTAGCATAAAATGTTGTGTATGAATTTCCACATACCAGAGAACACAGAATTTGGATCTGAACTTAATTTCTGTAGCTTTCTTTAGTCAGATGTTTGCTATATAGTCTCATTTTCTTTGCTTTGTTTTTTGTTTTCACGAACATCATGTGTTATATTTGTGCCTTTTATACTTGCTTTTCATTGTAAGAACTTTAAGTTAGTCAGTTTTTTTTTATCACTGTGACAAAAACACCTGACAAAACCAACTTAGAGGAGGAAGAGTTTATTTTAGGCTTAGAGTTTCAGAGGTCTCAGTAAATGGTGGGCTGAAATCATCACCTTGAGCCTGAAGTAAAGCAGAATAACATGGCAGAAGGGCAGCTACAGAGGAAAGCTGCTCAGTTTGTAGTGAAGAGGAAACAGAACAGTGGGGAAGGGGCCTCAGGAAAGATGCACTCTTTTAGTGCATGACCCCAGTATTCACCTCCTCCAACCAAGCTCCATCTGACTACAGTGACCACCCAATTAGTCTATTCAACTGGGATGGACTAGTTAGGTCACAGTTTTCATAATCTAATTATTTCACTTCCTACATTAACACAGGAGCTTTTAGGGATACCTCAAATACAAACCATAACAGACCTCAAATCTCTTGTGAAGTTTGGGAAGTCACAGATCATAACTAGACAAAATAATAGCAATTATCACTAACTTTACTGTGTACATAATGGTGTACTGGGTTTTGTGCAAAGTGCCTTTGTGTACATTACTGAGTTCACATAACAATTTTGTGAGATACGTACCTTTGTTACTCCATTCATCAGGTGGAAAAATTAAGATTCAATAAAGTTGGAGGACTACTGCAAGATTACAGAGACTCACACATGTGACTCACACACTGTTCTTCTTCCTTATAGTCTATGATTTGAATGTAGGCTAACTGGTTCATTCCCTCTAAAAACTTGAAAGTGACAGGGATGTCTGCTTTCACCACTTCTATTCAACGTAGTCCTTGAAACCCTAGCCAGAGCAATTAGACAAAAGAAAGAATTTAAGGGGATACGAATAGGAAAGGAAGAGCTCAAACTATCCCTATTTGCTGATGACATGATTGTTTATTTAGAAGACCCAAAAAACTCCACCAGAAATCTTCTACAACTCACAAATGAATTCAGCAGATTCGTGGGATATAAAATTAACACCCATAAATCAATTGCATTCCTATACACCAATGATGAGTCAGTTGAAAGAAAAATTAGGAAAATTATTCCATTCACAATAGCATCCAAAAATACAATACTTGTGACTCAATCTAAAAAAAGTGATGAAATACCTCTACAATGAAAACTACAGAACAATAAAGAAATAAATTGAATAAGACCTTTGAAGATGGAAAGACCTCCCATGTTTTTGGATAGGCAGAATTAATATTGTCAAAATGGCCATACTACCAAAGCACTGTACACATTTAATGTAACTCCTATTAAAATTCCAATGACATTCTTCATAGAAATAAAAAAAGCAGTCATGAAATTCATTTGGAAAAATAAGATGCCCAAAATAGCCAAAGTAGTCCTTAGAGAGAAAACTACAGAAGGAGGCATCATATCAGACCTTAAATTATACTACAGAGCTGTAGTAATAAAAACAGCATGGTATTGGTATAAAAACAGACATGAAGTGCGGTGGTACAGAATAGAAGACACAGAGACAAACCCACATAAGTACAGTTACTCATAGTAGACAAAGATGCCATAAACATACATTAGAGAAAAGATAGCCTCTTCAACATATGCTGCTGGGAAAACTGGAAATCTGTATGTAGCAAAATGAAATTAAACTCCTCACTGTCATCCTGCACAAAACTCAACTCAAAGTGGATCAAGAACCTAGGCATTAGACCAGAGACCCTACATCTACTAGAATAAAAGATAGACACAATACTCCATCGTGTTGGCGTAGGAACCAATTTCCTTAACAAGACTCCTGAAGCACAAAAAGTAAAATCAAGAATCAGTAAATGGGATGGTTTCAAAGTAAAAAGCTTCTTCACAGCAAAGGAAATAATCAAGAGTGTGAAGAGAGAGACGGAGAGCGAGAGCAAGAGAGGAGAGAGGAGAGAGGAGAGAGAGGGAAGGAGACAGAGAGAGCCTACAGAATGAGAGAAAATCTTTGCCACCTGCACCTCAGATAGTACATTAATCTACAGGATATACAAAGAACTCAAAAAAAAAAAAAACTTAACACACACAAAAAATACAAGATTCCACAACAGTTTTTAAAATTTATTAAAGTTCTTGCCCTTTCAAGAAAACTCTTGGCCACTGTATATACATCTAGCAAATTTTAAAGCAATCACTTTTAAGGGTTTTGAATAACACTTGATCTCCATTTATAAACTAATATACCACTTTAAGTATTTCACATAACATCTATAAATTCAGTAAATGGATCTTTTCTTTTTAAGAACTGTACTTCAATTGTCTGATAAAACTTCTCAAGCAACATCAAGAAGCTGAAGAAAAAATTACATGTAACAGTGTTATGTTATAAACTCACATTAATATCCTTAGTACAAAAAAGTCTGTTTTCTGTCACTGGAATTCTGGAAAACTCACAAAGATAGGGATAATCTGAGCTGATTTCTAAACACTTCTTATTCTGTGGATCACATAAGCAACCTGGTGAATCCTGTGTACATCTTAGAATACTGTTTTCAAATGTACAATATAAAATTTGTAAAGTTACCAAAAATTATTTATATTGAAATGCAAATATCAAATTATTAAATAAATTGTAGTATGCTGATAGATGTGATTCTTCTTAAATGCATTAACAAGATGTGTAATACAGTTTAAAAGTCATTGCCACTTCTAAATGATGAGTGTAAGCAGTAGTACATTGATACAGTTACAACAGGTGTCATGTGATAAATATCTGTGATTGTTATTTTTGACAAAGTTTCAAGTATTGCTAATAATATCTAATTGCATAAAATCTTACAAAAGAATGATAATTTTCTATTGCAGATTATTAAAAATAAAGATGAACATTTTTTTTTTCCTATCCAAGTTCATGGGTTCTCTGATTCAGGTCATGGGCTTTCTTCCCTTGTCCCCATGGATTGCAGATTGACAAACTTTCTCTTAGAGCTTAGAATAGGATAAAGTTCCTTTTATTTGATAACAGCTATATAACCTATTATAATTTCATTTCTATTTTTGTTTTGGGAAACTCAAGGATAAATGTTTGCTAATTTGTTGTAGCTATTCTTCTACATTTTTATTATGTTGCATCTTTTCTCTTAGCCATCTTTAGAATTCAGACAGAATACATGACTATGAGTGCTGAGAGAGTCCTTAGAGATTAACCAGTGTAATGTACTTCAATTGCATATAAGGAGTGAATGCTCAGACATGTGCCTTCGTATACTAATGCTTGCACAATCAGTGGCAGAACTAAGCCTAGAATAAAATTTCTCAAAATATATTCCACTGTATACTTGCATCAGAATCACTGGGAAACCTGTAATTTTTAACAGACCCATTCAGACATTTGATACATACAAAAATCTAAGAAAGAGAGGCCTAAGTAGAGAATGCCTACTTTGAAGGTTGATTCTGTCATATGGCATGCTGCCTGACATAGATGATGATAGATAGATAGATAGATAGATTATTTTCATGTGTAAATTCATATACATATATATATATATATAAATGAGTAGAGAAGGGAACAGAATTAAGATTAAACAAAGGTTGATAGCCAATTATCTCAAGAGTACATATATACATCTAGCGATCAGTTTGTAAAAGGAGGAGGGGTACATATTCCCTTGAAATATTTTTTTGTACCAAGGATTGAACCCAGTGGTGTTTAACCACTGAACCACATCCATAGCTCTTTTGTGATTTTTAAATTTTGAGTAAGGTTCTTCCTAAGGTGCTTGGAACCTGCATAGGTTGCTGAGACTGGCCTCAAAATGGCTATCCTCCTGCCTCAGCCTCCTGAGCCACTGGGGTTAAGTGCACCACCATATCTGGCTACCTTGACATTTGTAGGAAGCAAGAAATGGTTTGTAATGGAATTTCAAGTGTCCTGAAGATTCATGAGGGCAGGATTATATAACGACTTCACCAATTATGCAGGATTTATAAAGGAAACTAAAAGGATGGAAAGTTGGGTAAAATCGACACCAAGAATTAAGAAGGCAATTTTGATGAACAGTTGAGGGAGTGAGATAATCTTGACGGTGAGTCTACTAAACTGAGTTTAAAAGGAATGGATGAGACACTGAAATATCCCCATTTTTTCTTACTTTTTTTCATATCTCTGACAATAACCAGAGAGATCTTTATAAAATTGAAATGAAATATCCCTCCTCTACTCAAAACCCAGCAAAGCCTTTCCATTGCATTTAGAATAACACCTTCTATGACTTACCCCTTATTCCTCTTTGACATGTTAATTCATTTAGCATCACTCCCTCTATTTCCCTTTGTGCATATTGTTCCATCTGTAATTCTATTCTTACTCCCCTTCTTAAAGAATATGATCATATATCATTTTTCAGATCTTATCTGAACTTCACTTCCTTGCAAGAATTTCCTATTTTTGCAGCTTGGGCTGTAATTTTCCTTCAGATAAATTTGTTTCTGCCTTATCATTGAAATACTGTTTTCTTCGTTTGATTGATTGATTTATTATTCATCTTCCTGGGGTGACAGCACCAGAAATATAGAAAAAAAATCATTATCTAATGAATCATTAACTAACAAATGTGAGATCTGTCACATTGTAGATGCTCAATAAATACTGGTTGAATTTTATAATGAGGGAGATGTTTAATGAATAGAGGACTGTTGTTAGAGCAGTTCAGTGTTTGTGATCTATGAGGTAGAAAGATTAAAGGCAGACAAGGAGGTGTTAGCTGGCAATGCAAATGGATGCAAAATGATGATTGAAGAAGTTTCAACTTAGCAGGTCAAAGAGCCATGAGGTAAAAACATTAATCATTTCAGTGTTCAACAGCTTGTTGATCATTTTGATATATTGAACTTTGAGTTTAAAAGAACTCATCTCACATCTAGGAATCAGGTGTAATGAGTGTACAGTCATCTTAATTTGGAGTCTTTTGCTGATACAATTAATGTATCCTATTTTTGTCTGTTGGGCCCTATGGTCATATCACCAGCAGATGACTGAGGTTCAGTCATGCCCTTGACTGTCATGTTCTCTTCTGTATGCTTTCCATACCAATTTAGAGTGCATGGTAGTACACAGGAGCATCTTCTTGACTCACTTGATTTGACTCTTGACTCATCCATGCCTGTTCTACTGTCATAATGTTATAATGTGGTGACTCTTTGGTTGAATTTGACCTCTAAGACTATAATCTAGTAAGCAAGGTGCAGATCTTCTCATGTATTGAATTGTTCCAAGCATATCTAGGGTTTCTGGGATTGGTGTCAAAGTAGGAGTTGGATAATATAGTTCTTTCTCAGAAGTTCCCAGCAAAACTGCTTCTATATCATTATGCAGTCTCCCCAACTATTTTATTTATGAGATTTTTAATATGTCATTGGTATTCAATATACTAAGGATTTTGCAATGCAGATATCCATAGATTTCCAATGCTTACTTAGAAACAATATTTGAGCTTTGGTGTCTTTTTCTTTGCATTTTCATATTAACAAACTTATGCTTGGGGAAGAAGTGCAGATACACAGCTTCCATGAATGGAGGAAAGAAAGCATCATTAGGTATGTCTAAATATTAACTTGCCATGTGATATTTAGTATGAGTAAAGTAAGTAAAAATAAAGATTAAATTCTAAGTCAGGAGAGGTTGTGATGGAGTAGCTAAGACTGAGGGCACAAAGGCAACTGTTAAATAGGTTAGGGCTTCAGAATACACTGAGAAAAGATATAAGAGGTGGACTGATGTTGAAACAAAAAATAAAATAGAACAAGATGAAAAGGAATACATGTATGGGGAAAATTGCAGGTTGAAGAAAGACAGCTTTCTCTTCAGCTAAGGTCAAAACAAAGAAGTAAGGGAGAGGACTTTTAATAATGGTAGTGATGTGATATTAAGAATATATGAAACATAAGACAAGTAAGCAAGCAAACAAAAACCATGTCAGGAGCAGTGTTTGCTTTTTGTCTAGTTTCTGGCTCCAGCTGCCTTTTTTCTTTATTTGTGGTGTTGAGAATTGAATCCATGTTCTCCAACATACAAGGCAGGTGTTTTTTCACTGGGCTACATCCTCAGTCCTCCAAAATGCAGTATTTTCAGTGTGGTGTATACTGTTCTAAGAGTTTGATCTCAGCTATGCATTGCAGTATTGGCAAGATGTGCCCTTGTACTTCCATTAATGTTTTGTAAAAATGTAAATATTATGTCTTTTCATCACTTTGTTTTGTTTTTCATTCTATTATTGACATGTGTTGCCTAGGAAGTATCAGTTGAATAGGTATTTAGCAATGACATTTTAGAACTCTTATTCTTTTTCACTTAGTTCATGATAGATCAAGCATAAAAATCCAAGATGATTGCAGCATTTTATCAGTAATTTTTTTTCCATAATTATGCCCAGTTGTTTTTTAAAGATGAATTTGTGGTCAAAGTGGTTTTAGTCACTAAAGCATGTTATAAAAAATGAAGCCCATTTTAATGATTGTGTATTTTTTAAGTGCTGCGGAGGAGGAATTATTGAGTTATGAGAAAGCTGTTGATAGTGATTGAATTGTTATAATAGCAGGATGATGCCTGCTTTTTGAACTACCAACAATATTTAGTATTGTACTATTTTTTCACATTTGTGTTAATGAATCAAGTCTTATTTATCTATTTCATTATGGGATTGCCCACAAAATTATGTTAAGGATGAAATAGGAAATGTACAGAATTATCCAAGGTAGGTAAACATATATATCAAAGGCTTTTGATAAGTTAGATTTTAAATACTTCTTCTCAAAACAATCATACCACATTGAAGATATTTCACAAAATAGGAAGTCAAAATAATTCCCAATATTACTTGATGCTTAATGCCCAGAAGGTTGACTACAATTTGAAAACTCTTTAAGTGATTGGATTTGGGTAACCATCAAGTTCATCTGCTTAGATTTACACAGGGGTATATTTTACTATATATTCCTGATAGTCCAGCCTATGTTAAGAATGACTGTAGGCCTTTAACAGGGTCATGGTTGGGAGGATGCCAACACAAGAAAGTCAGTTTTTTAACAGAATAATCAAGAGGCTGTACTGTGATATACTTTTTTGCAAAATAAAAAAAAATTCATTTAATCATGCAGGAAATGTTCATCATATAAGTTTTGATAAAATCAATAAACGAAAAAATGGAGTGGGATAGAAATGAAGACCACAGCTTATAGAGTCAGAATGAATGTGAACCTCAGTTTAAATACCTTGGTGTATATACATAATTCTCTCATCTCTAAAAATCAGAAAAACAATATCTTCTACTGAAATTCCTCCTACTATCAAACAGGGTAAGTTCATGCTATTCATAAAATCCACGGAAAATCATGGGGTAAATACTAAACACTCAAAAAAAATCTGTGATTCTACAGGTGAAGCTCAGGGGAGAGCTATATTCTTAGAATGTTCTGGATCCTTGGTTCTATCCCCAGCACCAAAAAGAAAAAAAAAAACAATATTGGTGCCTTTTCAATGAAGGAAAAGAATGGTAATCAAAAAGAAGAGAATGATAAAAGTAAGAGGTCATCAAAGAATAGAAATATCAAATAGGAAAAAATAGGATAATAGAAATGCAATATAAGATAAATATGCATAGTTAGGAAGAAAAGAAAAGGTGTGCACAGATATACCAAGATGCTACCATCTTGACTAGTTTTTAAATCAGAGAAAACCAACCATTTCTAAAACCAAAAAAAAAAAACTAATATTTTTCCATTTTTAATTTAATGGGGTTTAAGTATCTATCTTTGATATTGCAGGGTAAGATTGCTAAGATAAAATATTGCTAATATATTCCTAATAATATTTAAATTTAAGTGTCAAAAGAGTAGATAATTCAGTCAGGTAAGTAAGCACCATTTTAAAAATTGATTACTGATAGAATTCCCTTTTTCATACTTGACAATTATCCTATTTTTAAACCAAGGTGACGTCCATTTCCTATTTGCCTGATGATATTTTTAGGAGGTTGCTGCTTTCTTGAAGCATTTTGCACAGAAATATTTACAATTACCAAATGTTTGGTGTTGATAAAGATAAATTACTGGTATACGTACTTTTTGTAGTTGTCATGTAATGCAAGAAAATGTCTGGTAAAACTCTTCAAAGAGTTATGAAAGTAAGTTTTTCTGTTTTCGAAATGGCAGGTGCCTATTAAGATTTTCTAATTAATTTACAGGACAAGTTTAAATTTTTCTCTTGGGCTTTGTAAGAAAAAAATGTCAAACCTAACTACCTCCATTTGGCTGTTATTCAGAAATGCATTTTTCTGGAAACACTAACTGAAGGTGACAGTTTTAGTTCACAGAGAATTATTTTGATTCACTATTTTTCTTTTAAAAATGTCTGAATAATAAACCAGTGGAAGAATGAAGAAAATTAAATAAACAGGAATTTTTATCTAAAGTGACAACAGGGTAAAGATCTACCAATTGAAGGAAAAAAATGTCCACCAATTTTTTAAAAACTTTTCCAAGTAAACTTGAAATGAACATGTTGGGCAAGAAATACAATCCTTATTGTATATATAATATGTAACTATAGCAGAAGAATTAAAAAGCACATTTTACTAATGGTAGCTTTAGAAATATTTTAAGATTACACCAGGCACCATGGAACCTGCCTGTAATCCCAATTACTTGGGAGACTGAGGCAGGAGAATATCAAGTTTGAGACCAGCCTCAGCAACTTAGCATGGCCCTGTCATGTTTTTAAAGGATTTGAGGTGTAGCTGAATGTTCCTGGGTTCAGTCCCTAGTACCGAGACAGAGACAGAGAGAGAGAAATATTTTAAGGTTGACACTCAATAGAGTCTCTTTTCCATGAAGCTGATAATCTAAAATACTAGGGTTTTGTTAATTATGTTTTGCAAGATGATTTTGGAAGGGCTTTGTAGAGTATTTTGACTGCTTTTCTCCAGAGCACTGTTGAGTCAAATCTCTAGAGACTGTGACTTCTAAATCATAATCAATTTCAGGAGTAAAATAAAGTTTTTTACCTTGAGGTGTTTTTTCATAGAAAATTCCAAGGGCTCTTTTAAAAACAGTATTTCATAAATAATTTATTCATATATTTTTAAAAGCTTCTCTTTAAGTTTATTATCTCAGATATTTGCTTAGAGTAATGCAAAGCAGAGTAACACAGTACAATTAATTTTATGCCAAAAAAGATGAAAATATAAATGCTTTTTTGAGAAAACACAAATTAAGTAAGTTTACATAAGAGGAAATATTGAACCCAAATAAATCAACAAGTTTAAAGAAATCAATTGGTAATCAATAACTCACATCCACTACCCCTTTTATTTCTGGCTTCTTTGCTTAACATTTTGAGAGATTTTTCCATGATGACTGTATCAGTAAATTGTTATTTTCATTGATGCAAAATACACATTTTAGGAATATATTCAAGCTTCTTTATCCATGATCCTCTTGAGGGTATTGAGTTGTTTACAGCTTGGGACTATTATAAGATTCTTGAAATGAACATTGTTGGCATCAATATCTGACATCTTAAAGATATATATATATATATATATATATATATATATATATATATATATATTTATTTTGGGTATATACCTAAGTAGTGAGACTGCTAATTTCATAGTGGAATTAGAGTAAACATAGGTTCAGTTTTAATACATACTAATTAACAGTTTGCTAAAGAGGTATACCAGTTTTCAGAGCTTTTTCACCTATGTAGAAACAAACATTCATATATGGACATGTATTAATTGGTTATTGATGTGTAATAAGAAACCTTGAAAGTCAGTTGGTTTGAACAAACACCATATTATTTCAAGCGCGCAGGTCGAGGCCATTTCTCTTCTCGGATTTCTTGTGTATCTCTAGTTACCTATGTGTCGACTGGGCAGCTGTGTAGAGGTCAGCTGAGTTTTTCAGCATGTCTGATTGTCTGCTGGTCCAGGACAACTTTATTGGAGATAACTAGGGCAATTTGACTCTGCTCTGTCTGTCTCACCCTCCAGCCACCTGGTTCACGTGTGCTCCTATGTGAGGGCAGAGACATTAAGAAGAGAGCAAAAGCAGTTTTAGCTCTTTTGAGGCCTATAATTGGAAGTGGAATATAATCACATTCACTGCATATATTGGTCAAAACAAGTCAAAGTTCAACCCAGATTCAAGAGGCAAGGACATAGACACAAGAAGAGCAGCAATGCCAACTGCAAAGGTCATAGATTCAGGAAAAGATGAAATATTGGGGCCAGTTTTGAAGTTCATCTACTATCGACAGCAAATGCTCACAGAAAACATGACTCCTTTGCCAAGCAATATTTCCACACAAGAATAACCCTAAACAATTCCAACCTTGGCTTTTCCTAAACAGTATTAACTATGTTAAAACATGGGTGTAATTGTTAATGTAAAAAATATGGTCAAAGGTTATCATTTCCCATCTTTCCATGTTCCCTATGCTCCAAGAACAGGCTTATAACAGTTCTTTGAATGGCTCATAAAATTTATCTGATTCTTAGCATCTGAAGCTCCTTCTATTTATATTTTCTTCCCTTTCCACATTTACCAGTCGATTTTTTTGTTCAACCTTATAAATTCAGTTGAGGGATTCCTGCTTCTATTATTCCCTTCAGCAGAGATGATATCTGTTTTATTTGTACCAGCACCATACTTATGACACCAATATTGACAGAATTATAACACAGTGCCATAATAATATTTGCTTTAAGGCATACTTCCTTCCTAGACTGTGATAAAAGCTGTGAAAATAATGGCAGTATCTTTTATCTTCCCATTTTTCTTGGTGCCTGGGACAATATGAAGCATGAGAATAATATTGATTAAATTTAGTTGAGTAATTTGACTATCCTTCTCTTTTGATACATGAGGAAAATAAACAAAATTTTAAGTAATTTATCCACATTGTTCACACAACTGGGAAAAGTTAGAGCTGCAATTTAAGTAAACGCCCATTTGTCCCAGGTGTCATCTTTAACATGTAACCCCACTAAATGGGAGACTTTCAAGTAAGAAATTGCATATTTGAGTGACTCTTCAAGAAATGGCTGCACTAATGCAAAATAAAACCTGTTCGTCTATTTCCTACAATCTCATTTAATCCTCAGAAACTTCAAGGGTTTTATTTATTTATTTATTTATTTCTAAGTGTAATAAATAACATACCTAGAGTTAAATGATTTTCCAAAGCTGTACTTGTTCATGTTCACTCATTGACTTTTGCACAGAGCTGGATTTGAACATGTCTCAGATGCATGGTAAATCCCATGTTCTTTTTTTATTTTATTTTATTTTATTTATTTTTAAAAATATTTGTTTAGCTGTTGATGGACTTTATTTTATTTAGTTATTTATATGTGGTGTTAATAATTGAACCCAGTACCTCACTCATGCTAGGCAAGCACTCTACCACCAAGTTACAACCCTAGCCCAGGGTTATATTTCTTATATTTTAATTTATACATTCTGGGTTTTTTTTTTTGTGGAGGGTAATTCCTTTTGCATTTTAATTTATCAAATTTACTAGCCATATTTTTCAAACATCTTTAGAGTGAAATCTGCATTTAAAAAATATTTGGGGCTCCAGAGCAGTATTTACTATACTTCTTGAATGTATCAGGCATACTGGAATCAATGGAACCCCCAAAGTTGAGTGATATAATAATGTTAATTTAGGATCCTGCAGCATTTTCCTGAAGTATGTATGTAGAATTATCACTGTGTTATTATCTGTCCAGTAAAAATTTACCCTAAAACTAAGAGCAGTGTTTTTTGAAAATGATATAACTGTATTTGACATGCAGAAACCAAAGGTAAAATTAAAAAAAAAAATAGTTAAACTATCCTTATTTTATTGAAAGAAATTATGAAAATGTACAAGAAAAACTTATCTCACACTGACCCTGAGTGATGTAATAGTGAAAGAAGCCTAGTTTAAACAGTGGTTACAAAGGTAGAGAATGATTAATACATCTGTAGATAGACTACATAGGTTCAGATTTGTATCTCGCACTTATTTGTTGTGGAATTTTAAATATTTTAATTACATTTTACATGCCTTAGATTTATTTGTCATATGTAAAATGGAGATAGTTGTGAAAATTAAAACAGCTTATGGTAAAGTACACAACTTGTCACAGACATAAAGTAACTCCAATATTTATTATTTGTCATTCTGAAATATATGAAGTTGATTCATATGAAATTGCCAATATTTGATCATATTTGACTTCAGAACTTGGAATTTCATATGGTTCAATATATTAGATGAAAATAGAGGTATAGAGAAGATTGAAGCCCATCTTTAAATATTACATCATGTGTGAGTTTTGTCCTTTTTATGTGTCTCTGGTTCCTTTGATTTGGTACCACCTACAAACTGAACTTTACATAGTCCTGGAAGAGGATCATACAAACAGGCCAAGGTGATTCCTAGTGGGTAGGAGAATAGAATGATTAGGAAGAGGCTCTGTCTTATTACATACATTGACTGCAATAATTGTACCCTACTATAATTGAGAAATTATAAACATTTTTATAAATAAAATTTAAATTTGTTTTGTAAAGGCATCTTTGGGATCCTCTTAGGCCGTAACATCTCCTCCTACTAGATCTGAGCAAGGTTAAATATTACTTTCCCCGTCTAGATTTTACCTGGATCTGAGTGCTAATAGTTGGCATTTCTTCAGTGAGCCTACCTGTGTGTGTGTGTCTGTGTGGGTGTGTATACACATATGCATATATATATTCTTTTTGAAGAATTAGAGGGCTTCACCATCACTTATGCCATGATGTTTATGCTGTAAAAGTAGTTATTAGGATAGATTATAACTAATGTTTTCATTACTGTCTATCTCAAACATATATCATGTACCCATGTAATTCAATAGAACGATTGAAGTTAACTTTCACAATTTCCAATTTATAGGAGATATTTAATGTTGGTATCAGATCATTAGTGAGATTCATGGATTCTAAGCCATTTGCAAAATTTAAAATAACTATTCATGAATTGAATTAAGGTATATCAAGAAATATATTTACCACAATTTTACTTATTTTTGTTTCAGAATGCCTGGAAAAATGAATAATGAATTAGTATTGACCTATCTGCATTACAGATGAAAAAACTCAGGTGTACATTAAGAGTTTAGTTTTATTACAAAACGTTGCTTGAGCAGACAATGAACCATGCAACTTTTGGTTAAGCATACTTTCCTTTTAGGTTTATAATAGACCATTTACAGATAATGACTTGATTTCCATTAACTATTGTGTGGTTCCTATTGAAAGTTCTAATGTGCAATCTGGTTAAGTCATTTCTTGTGTACTTAATAGTATAACATACACTTTGGGTCCAAGTGATTATGTTTTATAAAGAGTAACTGCCAAATACCATTTTATATCTGGTGAAATTATAAAACTATTATATTATCTACCTTAGCTCTTGAGTACTTCTTAGCTCCAAGGAATAAATTGGTTTTTTCTTTATTATCTTTGTAGCTGGATTTGAGTACTGTTCTTGGTATGTAGAAGTCTCTAAAAAGTTTTGATGCTAAGGGATGATGAATACATACATGTTAATTTTCATCTGTTAAAGCTCTTGTAACAGTCCAGTATTTGATACCCCTATTAAAGAAAAAGACATGTCCTAGTGATACATTTGGCTTTGTGCAATGGCATTCCCAGAGACAGAATATTAGAAGAGAGTGCATGAATATCCAAGCCTTCATTTATTTTTTGACATGTACACCCTTAATGGTGACCTCTTGGCTCCAAGGGAATTTGTTCCCATTTCTGGGGTTTGAAAAGTCTTTGGGTTCTCTCCCTGGGCTTACTATCTACCTTACTCTTCCCTGTGTGGCTAACTCTATGGACGTTATCAGTAGGTAACCTTGCCTCTGACTTCCAGTTGGGTTTGGCCATGGTAGCCAAGAGAGAAGATCGGAAGGAAGGAAAGAAGGAAGGAAGGGAGGGAGGGAGGGAGGGAGGGAAAGGGAAGGAATGGAAGGGAAGGAAGAGAGAGGTCAGGACAAATATAAACTGTAGTCTGGCTATATTCATCACCATAGCAAAGCTTCAGATGGGTGATTCTCTTGGTTCTGTCTTTGTCCAGGAATCAGTAACCACTGTCCTCCTTTTCATGAGTCAGTCTAAGAATAATCGAATGTCTGTATTTTTAGTCCAGTGGTTTCATTAGATCTTGTCCTCATCTTTGTAAACATTCCCTATTAAACTCTCCTAAAATTACCCAAGCTAGGACTCTAGGGCATCCAAAAGTGAGTTGTATTCTCTATCTCCAGGTGTTGTTTCACAGAAAGGAGGAAGGATATAATGTGAGTTTATGGAATATTTTTTATGCCAGAAACTATGATATGGATACCTTACATTTATTAACCCATTTAACCTTTATGTTAATTCTTTGAAATTAAGTCCTTCAATTAGAGAATTGTGGAATATATGGGTTATTTGTTTTTAAAAATTTAATAAGTGTGTGATATCTAGCACCTACGGAGCATATTTTACAAAGCATTATTCTATTTAAATCTTTACAACATTACCAAAATGCAGGCAACAACATATCTCTTTTTATAGATTGAAATGGTAAGGCACAGAGAATTTAGGTGACTTGCCCAAGATCACATAGCTGGGATATGCTATGTCAGGGCTGGGATTTCGACCAAAGCATTCTGGGTATTGTGTAAATACTGTTATTTACAAACTTGTTTCATTTCTTTGTGTTTTGTAAAATATATGTCATCAACATGACCCTTTTCCTTTGCACAGTCTCTCTGCATATGCCTGATGTCTTTCAATCATTACATTCCCCAAGTAAAATCCTGAACCAGAATAATTGTTCTCTTTTTAAGAGACCCCTTTTAGGGTAAAACTAATTGATGGTGCTAAAAATCATATAGTGGTCATTCTTGAGGTGTTTGGTACTTAGAAGGGGATGTGAGGAAGTTCCTAGGGAACTGATGATAGCCTATTTCTGCATCTGATTACTGGTAATATAAATGTATTCAGTTTGTGAAGATTCATTGAGCTATACACTTCAGATGTATGCACTTGCCTGTATGTATATTACACTGCAATAAAACGTTTTTGCTTGAACATAAAATACTTTTTACAACTTGTACTTAAGAAAACAATTGTCTAAGAAAGCTGCCTATTCACACTACAATGGGTTGCATTATTTTTTTGTGAGCTCTTCAGCAGTATTCCCCAGTAAGTTTTGAATCCCTAGGTCTGCACTCCACTTTTGGTGTTTCTACAATCTAGAGATTTGTAATCACTAAAAAGTCACTTGACTTTCTGAGCAACAGATACATCCATGGCTTGACCTTTTTGTAACCAGAAGGTCATGTTAAATTATCTCTGTGCTCTTTACCTCCTATTGGAACATTGTATTGATCCCTCTATATTTTCAGGTTAAAAGACCAAAACAACTCTGAAAAGTCAGAAACCATTTAAACATTTTCACAAATGCATTTCTGTCCCTTTCTCAATTTTTCACTTTGATTTTTTTCCACTTTGTTTATGCCACTGAGCTTTTGAGCATTTTCTGTGCTACCATATTTCTTAATTTCGTATGGACAAGGATTGCAGAAGGATTAGTCTCTCATTTTATGGCCCTTTCATCTTGTTATTTAGGTTAGCAAGAAAGACAATATATAAGTCAGTACATGAAACTGCTGAGTAATATCAAAAGTTCACTAAGTTCACTTAATAAAGAAAATATTAGTTGTGAAGGGTATTGAAGATAGAGGATAACAAGGTCATATGGCCCAAAGAGGATTTAATGTTTTGTATGTTTTACAAAAATCATATTCATGCATTTGAAAAGAAAGCCATTAAAGATGAAATTTTAAAAATGTACTATTTTTTGTGATACCAAATATCACCTGCAACAAAAAGACATTGTAGATGTCAAAGATGAAAAGGGAGGAAAACAAAAGAATATGCAATTTAAAATAGCTAAAATAATAAGAAAAGAGACAAAGAGTTTGAAGCCTTTAAGTGCTTTCCCTTCACCGTCCACATTTACCAGTCTCGTTAATTGTGTATGGAAAATTACTTCTATTCTCACAGGGGTGCCAAACTACAAGAGACAACAGACTGCATTATTTGTGAGTTCTGTACATTCTAGTAGATTAAATAACATATGATAATTTTATCTATATCTAGATTTCAGCCCAAGGTCAAGATACAGACAAGGAATAATAGAAGAATAAAACACTAAAAGCGTTCTATATTTATTAAGTGCATATTACACACCATGTCTATAAGGACATGCCTGTATTATTTAAAACTCATACAAATGCTCTGAAGTGATATTTCAACCCCCATTTCCTTAAATGAGTAAATTGTGCCTGAGAAAGTCTGAATCACTTGCTCAACATAACCGTTAATGAACAGGAAACTTGAATTCAAAAGTTAGCTCTTTCTGGACTGGGGTGTTGCTCAGGGATAGAATGCTTGCCCAGCATACACAAGGCTCTGGGTTCCACCCCCAGCACCACAGAAAAAGAAGTTAACTTTTTATGTCCTGAAACATGTGCTCCTTTAACTATGCAGTATTTGTAAATTTATAGATGGAGTAGTGAGTAAAGCCCTGAACTGAGAACTCTTCAAGAGAAATGAGATGTTTTGTTGTCCCTGGGGAATTCATTGTACATCGGGAATAAGACTACATCTTATTAGATGAGCTAAATATTGAACATTTCATTGAAAATTATTAGACCATAGAAGAGGGAAATTTTATTCAAAAGCACTTGAAATGATTTTTAAGTATACATTAAGAAAGAATGGCAAAAACTCCATGAATTCTTATTAAACATATGATGTCATAGAAATTTTGAACCTTCAAATGCTGTGAAATCAATACTGCCATACTCCAGGATAAATTCATTCAATCTCATTGCTGAAAGTATGTTTCATTGAAAGGCATTCTGAGAAGCACCCTTTTAGAGAATGGTAGATATGACCAATAGGAGTTGAATTTCAATTGTGATTGATACTTTAATATATACCATATATGACTTTTAAAAATTAGATGTGATATGAAGTACTGTCTCTTTCTCTATCTCCTAATTGCTTCCCAATTCTATGTACCCCAACCACGTTAGCCTAAAAGCCTCTGACTGGCCTATGTACTTGACGTCTCCAATTTGGTTGGCAGTTTTAAAGGGAGAATAATTAAAAGATTCTAATTCAAACCCAACTACTATGTATAACTGTAATGCTCTAATAAAAAATAAAGAGACCCTGAGCCTGAAAGCAATATCCTCTCTGAATTTTAGACATTTGTCTAGATTCCCTGCTCCCAAACCCAAGCACGGTTCTTTTGTCTTTGATGCTGTACGAGCCTTATGATATGTACCCCAAGACTTAAGGTCATATTTCCCATCTCTGCTTCTCTTTTTTGAATGAACAATATTTTGCCATTCAACCTCTTCCCAGTTTGATGGGTTATATCTATTAACATAGATATATACTTTCTCATAAGAACACACATCTCTGTCAGATAACTATATTTTCTTCAAAGATTGACACATTGCAGTGTGAAAGATTCTTTTAGAGAAGTTTAGAAGTCACACTTTTCTTGACTGCTTCTATAAAATTTTGTTCCTCAAAAAAATCCTCAGCATTTTCAAGGCATTGGATCCCTTCATTGAATGTGAAGATATTATCTTATCATTACCACCAAAATATCAAGTATTTACATGTTGGATATGAAGTTCCTGATAGCATTATTAGAAACTGTACATTCATTTTCTTTGCTTATTAGAAGAAAAGCTTCCTTAAAATTTCATAAAAATGGTGCCACTGTTTTTAAGATTTATTTGGATGTTTAGTAAAACTGCTTTTTAGAAATTCCTGCGTGGTAGTGTTTTGTGTTGTTTTCACTTTTGCCTTGGAAATTTTAAAAATAATTATTTGTATAGAATTTCAAAATGATAACTTGTGGCTAATTCTTTTCACAGAATATGTGTGGCTGTATTCTGAATGTTGAGTATAGGGGTTGGAGGACTTACTGAAGAGGACAGTGTTTCTTTATAGGAGGCCTCTACACATCAAGGAGACTTGTCATTGACATGCCTACTTGGCTGTAGGGAGAGTCTGACTCCTATGTCTCTAAACTAGCAGGGATGGCTTTTGCCTGGAAATCAAGGATTTCTCTGACATAGATGAGATTCAAAGTTTATATTGTAATCCAAGGAGAAGATAAGAAGAGTCCAGTCACCCAAAGACTAATATTAGCTTTATTACTTGACATTTTGGGGGAAATGTTTCCTGATACCCTAACTCTGGAAATTTCCATAATTATATGCTCCTTAGTTCCTTTTACTAACTCTCTGTAATGATACATTTTAGAGATAATTGTTTTCATTGCTGGACAAGCAATACTGTAGTAGCTGGGGCAATATCTGTCTGATTTACCAGAGTTTGCTCCATTACCTAATTCAGATTTCTTGCTGCTTAGTATACGTCTGTGACTGATAAATTAGTGCTTTCTAGATAACCTGGGCATTGAAAGAGCTAGGGGTGATCTCATATGAAGAGATTTTAGGCTTTTAACCAGTAAAAGAAAGGCTTGTCAAGCATATGAGAGAAGAAATAAACTATTTGAAAGATAATCAAACAGAAGAACAAAAAAGCCCAGGAAGCAGTGTGATAAGATAGAACAAAGACCCCAGGAATTAGACAGATCAGAGCCCAAATCTTGGCTTTACCCCTTTTAGTTTTGTCACATAGGGCCACATATTGAGTCCTTATGTGTGTCATTGTGAGATCAGTATATTAATGTTAACCTTACAGAAATGTTGCAAAGGTTGTAAGATCCAGTCTTTTATGTGGTGTCTTTCATGAGTAATTATTCCAAAAAAGATTGAACATTATTAGTGACTATCATTTTTCTTGGTATAATACCTAAGCAAAGAACTGAGAAAAATAGATGAAAAGGTTTACGCAGAATTATTTCAACTCTATTTAAATCAGATCTTTCTAATTTGAGTTATCTATAAGGAGAATGGGTCATTCTGAAGCAGATTGCAAAATGTGTAGGAAGGGAAAGTATATCCCATGTGACAAGGATGCTGAACACTCTGTGTATTATACTTCCAAGCACACAGGGCAAATTATATGTGATCTTTGTTTCTTTATATGTTTATTGCTCCTCCTATCCCAAACTGCATGAAAATTTAGATATTTATTTTTTCTCTCTTTTATGGGATCAACATTCATTAAATTGTGCTAATTAGATTAATTAGGCTGAAGATCTCTGGCTCTGGCAGAAATAATTCAACTAGCTTTGACTTAATGGTGATATATTTTCCTTTGTTTTATTTTTTACCTGCAATTTTCTCTTTTCATCCATCACCCTGGGCAGTTTATTAATTGGATGTATTAAATATCTTTAAATATAGTTTTGAATTTCAAAAGGCATAATCATGGAAATGAATCATTGGAAGTGTGATTTAACTGGATATATTTTGTATTTCAGTTTGGGAAGCAGCACATAGAGAACCTCTTCAGTGACCTGCAGGATGGGAGACGCCTCCTAGACCTTCTCGAAGGCCTCACAGGGCAAAAACTGGTAGGAAACTTGTTTTAAAGAAAATGTGAAGTGATCTTTGTAGAATTTCAAAACAATGAAACAGTGTAATGTTATGCACTAGTAAATCACTAATTTACTAAGTACATTTGACTAGTAAAAAGGGACCTATTCCGGTATAAAACAATCTCACATTATAATTTTTATTTTGGCATTGTCTGTCATATTCAGAACAATAAGGTGAAATTTTCAGTAATATAGCTTATGTTAGTTAATAGACATTGCTTTCTTTTACCTATTTAGTATTCTTCTTATCAAATGTCTTTATGAAGGCTTTTGTGCATAATGACTTTTAACATTATCTTTCTGCTTTTGTGTATTTGGCAATTCTTTTACAAAGAACTTTATTAGCTTAAAAATAAAGGAGCAATTTGGCACAGCATATAAATGTATAGGCATTTTAGTCTGATACACAAAAACATATGCAATGATATTCCCTTTTAAGAACTGTTATCTTGTCTACCTTCAGAACATTCTTGTGAGATAGATATGATTATCATACACAGTTATAAGTCAGTAAAGTCATCCATGAATTTGGATTCAATTGATCAAGGTCTCATAATGAGAAAAATGTCTCTTAAATACAAATCTCCTGATTTAAATAATCTTATTCTTAGATTGCTATTATTCTTTTAAGTAGAGTTTAAGACCCCTGTCTACAGTTAGCCATTCTGCATATCAAATGAATCCTGCAAAATTACTGTCTTAATCTCTTCTCTTTGCCCTTCATTACAACTTTGCAGCACAGGCATGCACACACATACACCTACACAGAGATTTTATAGATACTATACAAACTCAAGCTGTCATTCAAAGTCAAAGCTGGCAAAAGTCATGCTCTCCAACTTGCCTCCTATAATTCTTTCCATTGTGTCAGATATGCTTGGTTTTTCACCTGTGTTGCTTTCTGTACTTCTATGCTAACTGTCCTTGAGAAGCTTTGGTTTCTCTTTCTCAGTGAAGCCTTTCTCACATTCTCTTTGATAAATTCTCCCTCGTGTTAAATCCCATAAAACACCTATTTTTGATTTAACTGTTGTTTTATTATTTATGGTTTATGTGCTTATGATGATGACATCACTCCTCAATTAAATGCTGAAGTTCTATAGGGAAGGGACATACCTTACGCTTTAATTTTAAATTCTCTTCAATTGCCCTATGGGATTAATATTAAATTAATTTAAAACTGATATTTTTATGAAATCTGAATCTGAATTGATATAAGAGCAACTTGATGACTTATGAACTTGCTTCACTTGATTAAAGTGATTATTTCTATATTTATTGTCTTGTGTTTGAAATTTTTGCTTTTAGCCAATTAGAGGGCATTGTGTGCACTTTATATTAATTTCGTTGGTTAGAGATGTAATTTTGTGTAATCATTTATATCCTATGACTGTGAACTTTTCTATATTCATAGAATTTGTGCATTATACATGCATTAATTTATCCATTATATATGCATATTCATGATATGCTTATATATGTATGTAGGTATATAGATAGCTATAGAAATCAGTGTCTTAGTGTGTCTCCAGTTTCTGTTATATTCTGGAGTCATTCCTCCTTCCAATTATAGAAATAAATAAATATTAGTGAATTTCATGTTTTTAAGATTGTGCTTTTACAACCTGTCCTGACCCTGTGCATGTGACCTATTTTTTTCATCTCTGGATGTGTGCATGAACACTTCTCTGTGCTGTTGAAACCCTCCTGAATAACTTCCTGAATAGAGGTGACACTTCCAGAAAGCAGTTTTGTCAGGGTTAACAAATTCCATGGGTGCACAATGTTTAAAATTATGAATTTCCACAAAAGAGAAAAAATAAAATGACTTGCATATTCATTGGTATGGATAGATACAACCATACATACATAGATGCAGAGATAAAATTATCCTAATGAGTAATAGGCACTGAAGAAAACAGGCAAACAAAATATCCTATCCACGAGATTGGTCATTTTGGAATTAATAGTGGGTGAGAGAAAAAAATCACCAAACACCCACACATACAATTTCAGTTATTGCTGCTAACAGAATCTGTAATCAATCTTTCATCCTAGACACAGATCTGGCAGCCCTGATCTGGGGATTTTACTTTTCCCACAGAGCAGCATCACCTGTCTCATGAATGTGTCTGATTTCAAGACTCTAACTCCTGGTCTAGAATCCTAATAGTTTCTGCAGAGATATATCATATAGTCCAAATGGGAGTAGTATATACTATTGATCAGAAATCTTAGTATACTATTTTGAAGCATCTGCATGTAGATTATTGGCTCAGGTCATCCCCATGGTTAAAATGAAGGTATTTTCTTTACAACAATAAGATTAAAATCACTTCCCAACAAGACTTTAAAAGGGCCATATTTCAGCTTCCACATCAGGATCAGAAACTGCAGCTTTTTTTAATAGTAGCTCTTTTGGTCCTGAAAAATATGTACTTAAAGTATGTAAATGTGTACATGTATATGTCTGAGTTTGAAGCAAAGGAAAATGCTACTCATCAGTCTTATAACTGCAATTTTTTATATAATTGCTTAAAAGATATTGTGTCTTTTGTTTAAATATGAGGCAGAGGATTTATTTTCAAAACTTTAAATTCCTAAAATTACCAAATTATTTTCAGAGCATAAATTCCTAAAATATTGTTTTCTACTTTGCTTTTTATCTGAAGTCTTCTCTTTCTATGGACTTATTTTCTTCCTCTTCATGGTAGAAAGTAGGAAACACAACAAAATGTAAGCCTTTATCACTGTGACATTATTAGAGGAAAATTTTGTAGGGGATAAAAAATGGAGATTCCTGTTTATAAGACTAGTTAATATTGTAAGAATTGGAAGGAAATGGGTGCTGATGCTGTTTGATAAAGGGTGTGAAGCAAGTTTTCTTGAACAGTAGAATATTTTAGTTTAATTGGAAAAGTTCAGCAGGTAATTCAAAGAGTAAGGTGTTCTAGGGTAGGGAATTGCTCAAGAAGAATATGAGCATTCCTGGAATGTATGGGACAAAACTTAAGAGATAGAAAAATAGTCTATTTTTTGGTGTATGCACAGGAAGTTAAAGAAAAGAAAATGACTGTGGAAACTTTGGTTCTATAGGCACAGATGAAAGTTTATATTCTGGTTCTGCAAATTAGTAATTGTATGATTAGTAGTATGGCTATGTGTCAACTCTTAACTGAAGGTTCACTATATGTACAAGGGACATACAACTGTTTTAGTGATAGTACAAATAAGTACCTAGCACAAATTACAAACTCTGATAATAACAGTGAACATTTTATTATACCTACTGTGTGACAAATACCAATCTAAGGGCTTTATTCATAGAAACACATTGAATTCTCCCAGCAATCATATTGAGCAGTTGCTTTTATTAGCTTTGTTTCAACAGATGAGGAAGGTGGTCTACAGGGATACTGAGAAATTTGCCCAAGGTCACCTAGTGCCTGATAGTTGAACATTGAATCCAGGCAGTTCAGCTTTGTAGTTCATGCCCTTTACTTTAAGTAAATATTGGGATGAGTCAGGCATGGTGGCACATACCTATAATGCCAGCTCCTTGGGAACCTGAGGCAGAAGGATCACAAGTTCAAGGCTAGCCTCCACAATTTAGTGAGATTCTGTCTCAAAAATAAAAATAAACAAAAAGGATTGGAGATGTGACTCAATAGTAGAGTACCCCTGGGTTCAATCCCAGCATAGCCAAAAAAAAAAAAAAAAAAACCACACAAACAAAAAAGAAGATTGAGATGAGAGTTATGCAAAGAATAAGCAGTGGTAGTGGACTTGGTTCAATAATATCATTGTTGAAGATGTAAGTATGAATGGAAGGAGGAACAGTGAGTAAGGAAAGAAGGAAAGGGATTATGTTATGTTCTGGGCAGTAGCTAATGAGGCCTTGTATTACGATAAAAGAAATGAAAACCCATGGAGGGAATAAATACAACAAGGATTATAACAACAGAATTTCTATAGATCCACAAATGAATAAATGTAGATATCAGTTGATATTTTACAGAATGAGATATGACTTTTGGGACTGAAAATGAAGGTAAGGGAACCAAAGGTGATTACGTTTTTTAGCATCAGTGACTAGGACAATTAAGACAATATTCAAAGAAAAGTTTTTTAACCCTATTTGCCATTTTATAACATTACATAATAATGTTATGGGAGTTTAAGGGAGACTCATATCTCCCTTAAACTTTCCTAACAAGTGTGGAAATTAAGTTGATTATCTGTGCTATTGGTACATGTCCTTCTGTATCACCCCAAATAGGCTTTGTGAACAACCAAAAGCGGGGGAGCTTTCATTCTCAATGATTGGTTGGGTCATTTTAAAAAATTACTAAGCCAGAGATAATTAGTCTAAAGCCCTTCAATTTATTGTTTAAGTGCCTCATAATCTATGTTTATTTAAATGTAAAACATTGAAACTAACAAATTCAAGTTAGAAATTATTTTATTCCTGGTAGATATTTGGTCTGTGTGCTGGACAATGAACACTATTTCTTTTTGTTTTTCAGCCAAAGGAAAAAGGATCTACAAGAGTTCATGCCCTCAACAATGTCAACAAGGCACTGCGGGTCTTGCAGAAAAATAATGTAAGTGATGACTTAGGGTTTGGATGCCATGAGGCAGTATGCTAAATGTTTGAATGAAGGCTTCAGCCCCCAATGCAGAGAAAACATCCCAAGTTCTCTTGTAAATCAAACTAATTTTTATTATGAACACAAATTCTGTTTCCTTTGTGTGTGCTTGTGGCTAATGTAGTTCAGGAAGCAAATCCATGCATTCACAGAGGACAGGGAAATACATGACCTAGATCTCCATTTTGTTTTAGGATTTTACTCAATGTAGCTCTATTTAGTGCACAAATTGATTTCTTCATAAAGCTATGTTCTGTACAACAAATTGATTTTACTGTACATAATTTTTTTGTGTATTCAGTGTGTTCAAACCTCATGGTAATGAAGTTTGAGTTAAGCTAAAAATTATTAAGCAGCATATCAAACATGTAAATTATACAGAAAAAAATTTTTTCAATCTCATGGTAAGAACTTGCATATATACATATGTACAAATATATGTATATTTGTACCAGGGATTGACCCAAGGGGTGCTTATCTACTGAGCCATGTCTCCAGCACTTTTTAATATTGTATCAGAGACAGGGTACCACTGAGTTGCTTAGGGCCTCACTAAGTTACTGAGGCTGGCACTGAACTCATGATCCTCTTGCCTCAGCCTCCTGAGTCACTGGGATTACAGGAGTATGCCACTGTGCCTGGCTCAGATATGTTTTTTATCCTTATATTTGGTTTAGTTTAACTGGATGGAAACACCTATTTTGTATTAGAAAAGGTAAAAAAAAATCATAGCTCAATGAGCTGGCAGATTAGAGGAGTTCTAGTCACCTCTGAGCAACTTTGATGTACCTTATTCCTTCTATCATAGCCTTAGAGGCAAATAGTCCTCCTTTATTATTAACTTCTACAACCTTTCTAAACGAACAATTCATTTACCAGGTACTTTTAGTAGCTTCCTAATTACATTATACCTCTCTTTCAAGGATTCATTCAAATACATTGATCACATTCTCTCAAAAAAACCATAAGCTATGGTAGATTAGTAATAACACAAACTCCCCCAAATGTTGCTTAGCTCACCTGGCAGAGAGAGGGCGTTACACAGGATATAGAAGTGGAAACTACATAGCAATTGGTTGATTTTATGAATTCAGGATCACTTTGAGCAGCTAAGTTACTTTATAGAAATATAATTTTATTATTTTCTAAAGAGATTAATTTTAGATTTTCAATTTTTCTGCTTCCAGAAGAAAGTAGTCATTGGACTGTTTTCCTCATTGCTAGTCTTACACACCCTTTTGAAAGATCAGCATCATGTAAATTATAAAAAATTGAGATATTGATGACTTACACAAAGAAAATATCCTTTAAAATATCAAAACCTCATATTCCATTTCAAGGCAAACAGCAAAAATTCAGAGAATTATTGGATTTAATTTATTAGATACAGTTGGACTCCCCCTACCAAGATAATGTAGCATTACAAGATAAACTTTTGAATCACCTATGAAATGATTAATTAATATAGCTACACATTTCCTTTGATAAGAGTTTTGTTTATTGCCAACCTTTTACACATTATGAATATGTGGGGTTCCTATACATATTATGATTATCAAATTTATAGTTTTCAATACAGGGCCAGAAAAAATCTTGGCAATAAAACAAACCAGAGAAGAATTCTATGTGACTTTGTGCCAGATATTTACTATATACAAAACCAAAAGCATTATGTGAAAAGAGAAAAATTAACCTGAACTTCATTAAAAATATGAGTTATCCCTATATTCTGGATATAAGCTCTTTGCTTTATGAGTTGCAAATATATTTTCCTTCTTCATGGGTTATATTTTTATTTAATCCATGACTTTTGGTAAATAGAATTTCTTCATTTTGATATAGTTTAGGTTTTAAAACATTATCTTTGTGGTTTTGTTCTGTTTAGGAATGATTTGCTTAGTCAAACTATTCTGATAGTATGGCATTATCTATTTAAGCTTTATTATTTTCAATTTGAATTTGCATCTATATTTCATCTGAAATTGATTAGTGTGTATGGTATGAGGAATAAGTTAAGATTTGGTTGTTTTTCATTTGGGATATAATCAACACAACAGCATTTATTAAAAAGTATATTGCTTTCCTGTTGCTCTTTTAGTACTAGATAATGCCATAAAATTTGTTAATAATACATACGTGTGCTTGTTCCTAGACAAGAATTTACTTCCATTGTTCTATTTTTCTATATAGACAGAGATATCATGTCTTCTAAATCACTGTAGTTTTATGATAAAGTTTGGTATCTGGTGAACTAGCTTCTTCCATGCTGTGAATAGAATACCCCCTCCAAAACTTACATTAAAGTTGCATTGCCATTGTAACATTATTGAGAAGTGGCCTTTAAGAAGTGATTGGGTCATAAAGGCTTCATCCTCATGAATGAATTGATACCATTATCCTTGAAGTGGACTTCTGATAAAAGGATAAATTCAGCTCCCTTTATACCTCTCTGACTTGGTGCCTGCCCTTCTGTGGTTATAACACAAAAAGAAAATCCTAAACAAATGTATATGTCACACTCTTGCACTACCCAGTCTCTACATCTATGAACTTTATAATATTCTGTTGTTTAGAAGTCACCCAATTTGGTATTCTGTTATAGCAGCAGAAAAGGGTCTAAGACATTTCCCATTGTTGTCCTGCTAGATTTTCTGGACTATTTTGGTCCTTTGTGTCTGTATTTATTTTATAATTATATTTCTTTTTCTACTATA
Organism: Glaucomys volans; assembly: GCA_020662805.1. NCBI lineage: Eukaryota > Metazoa > Chordata > Mammalia > Rodentia > Sciuridae > Glaucomys > Glaucomys volans. The sequence continues at coordinate 1,001,287 of JAJEJO010049668.1, forward strand.
AATGCATTTGAAATGTGATCAACAGTGAGTTCAATCTACGGATTAATTTGGAAATAATGAACACATTTACCATTTTGAGCATTCCAGGTTTCTTCTATGATTTTCTTCTATATTTTTAAAAATTTAGATTTTTACAAAATAAGAAAAAATCCAATCTGAAAAAATGGCCCATATACTTAGACAAAAACTTCTCAAAATAAGGTGTTGAAAGGCTCAAAAGAAATATAAATCAATTATTATATCTTAGCAATAATTATGAAAAAGATAAATTATAACTGCAATGAGATATCAATACAAACTCACCAACAGGACTAAAATTAGAAAAATAATGCCAAATATTCATAAAGACATGGAACTGGAACTCTCATAATTAACTGGAAATATAATTCAGATGTATACTGAATACAGTCTGACATTATCTATAAATGTGAAGATGGAGATTTCTTATGCTGTGGTATATATACACAATGGAATATTACTCAGCCACAAAAAAATAAAATAATGGCATTTGCTGATAAATGGGTGGAGTTGGAGAATATCATGCTAAGTGAAATAAGCCAAGCCCAAAAAACCAAAGGCCGAATGTTTTCTCTGATCAGTGGATACTGATACCTAACAGGGGTGGGGTGGGGGAGTGGGGGGGTGACAAGGGTTATGGGGAGGATAGGAAAGAATGGAGGAAGTATGGATGGTGTGGAGGAAAATGGGACGGGAGGGGATGGGGGCAGGAAAAATAGTAGACTGAGACAGACAGTACTACCCTATGTAAATGTAAGATTATATGAACTGTGTGAATAAAAAATAAATTAAAAAAAGAAGTACATTTCTATGTATACCCAAATATGTACACATAAGAATTTCTGTAGTAGATTTATTCATGATAGCCCAAACTGGAAATGACTATGGTATATTCACCTGATGGTCTATTATAAATCAGTGAAAATGAAGTAATGATATCTCTTTATAATGCACAGATTGGTTGAGTCTCCTAAAATAAATTTGAGCAAAAGAGGTGAGATACAAATGTTTGCCTACTATTATTTCCTTTAACTAAATTTCAAAAACAAGCAAAATGCTTCCATGGATATTAAATTTAGGAGAGTGGTTAGATTTTTGAAGGAATCAAGCAGTGAAATACATAAAGACATCTTCTTAAAATGTTCTACATTTACTTCAAGAATAAAGTATGTGTACAACCAAGCTGTACAATTAAATGTAGTTTTCTGCATGTATATCATATTTCAATTTTTCAAAAAAAGAACATAAAAGAGAAATTAGAGAAATGTAAGAGGAAAAAATACAACCTCTAAAACTCCAAACGATGGGCACATTTAGCCATCTAATTTTAGACCCCATACTTTCTAATGAAATTATTGAATGACTGTGATAAATGAATATACAGAATTAGAATGTGGCTAATGCAACATAAGGATATTTTCTTTGAAAGCTGCATTTCTTACAGAATGTAGAGAACCTTCTAATATTTTATTGGAGAAATATCCCAAAATAAGGGTTTAAATTTAAAAAGTCCTTCAAAAGCAAATTTCTACAATGCTTTCATTTGAGCCTGGGCTTTCATGGGGAAATGCATAAAAACATGGAGTTTCTGCATTAAAGGACAGAATCTCAAGCAGAAATTAAAACCCAAAGCAAATAACCTTGACCTGAGTTGTTAACCCCAGGCTCAAAGACATAGGACACAAATGTTCAAAGGAACATGTACTCTATCCTTTTATACTTCTCCATTATTTTTTAATAAAAGGAAGCAGAAAATAAATGGAAAATATTACACGGTACAGCCTTATTAATCTCTGATTCTTACCATAAAGAATGAACACACAATTAAATGAGAGAATGTTTAAGAGCAGGATTCTTTACTAAAGATGAATTTGAGTGTTCTCTATCAGATGAATAAATGAGCCTGGGAAGCAGTATGGTATATGAAATGGTCAATAGTACTAGTTCAAATTTCCTTTTAAAAATGACAGATTCTCAAATTAGACTACACTATAGAAGATACTGTTTGGCAATTTAAAATCATCATACTTTTAAACAATAGGGTAATATATTTACATTCAACACATTATTTACTATTGTCTCTCATGCATCAGGTATTTTAGGTGATTAGAGACACTGTAGTCAACCCTCAGAGCAAACATAATCAAACATAATCCTCTCTGTTGTGGAGTTTATAGTCACATGCCAGGGCACACTAAACATATAGGAGATATATATATATATATATATATATATATATATATATATATATAGTGATAGGTAAGTATATGAAGAAGAAATGAACAGTATAGGATCTGGGAAGACCTTTTGGTTAAGTTTTTATATAAACCAAGACCTGAAGGAAGTGAAGGGGTGAGGAATGGGCCAAGCAGAGTGATTAAGAAAAGAAAAAAAATTGAGGTTCTTGAAAAAGTATTTGAAATGAGGACTCAGTATGTGAAGACTGAGTGTGGAAAAAATTAACATAGTCAAGGGCAACAAAGGGGTAGTGGGGTGATGGTGGGACAGAATACTTTGGTGAGCCATGGTTAATGTTAAATGACAAGGACTAAAAATAATAATGATGTTATAAATTAATTAAATTGGTAATGGAGCAAGTTATTGAAAAAGTCAGTAATAGAAAAATTGATAAAAAATATGGGAAATATTTTAAAGTATACCAGATTTTTAGGAAGAAAGTCATATCAATAATGAAAACACAATCAAGTTTACTGCTAAAACTGAAATAATAGAAATACCAATAGAGCCACATAGAAAATTTGATGGAAATATATTTTTATGCAGAGCCTTTAAATCACCTTTGTAAGATTGAAACACATTTAATAGCAGAAAAATATGAGAGTATGAATAACAAAAATACACTGCAGATTTAATAGATTTTCTATCTCTTGATACTCTGAAGCATAGTAGGTAGTTGTATAAAATATGTACTTATTCTTATAAATCCCCCATAAAGTTGGATTTGGAAGAAAAGCAATAGTTTAATAATTTCATTTAAATGAACAAAATACAAATATGAATTCTCAACCAGGCATTCAGAAAAGTCTAGCTCTGTCATTATTATGAATACTCTCCCCTATCCTTATAGAATGGACAGAGCTCTATAGATTTATCTGGTGTTTTTTAGAGGCAGAAATATAACTTTCATCTTTAGTCCACTGAGGTATGTACTAATTTATTTACTGAATAAATTCAAGTGATCTTGTGAAGCCAAGTATATTATAACCATCTTGGTGTAAAACATATGGTATACAAAAACAGTTGAAGAGAGTAAAATGAGGCAAGTATTTACAAAAATGTGGGCAGGATTAAAGGAAATGTCAATGAATGATGAAGGGCCCACGGACTAACTAGCTTGAGTTAATAACCCTTATTACCTCTAAATCCAAAGAGATATAGGGAGAGAAGGGTTAACATAATGGAATATCTAGCTTGGAAGAGGGCCACTGGGCAGCAACTGCAACCATAAATTAAAAAGTGCAATTATTCATAAATCAAGACCTAGGGGCTAGGGGTTGGGAGAAAATCAATACCTTGGCTTATGTATCCAAACTTCCAATATCCTTCCAGTACTGCTCATTGGTTGAACCCAACCAGAAGCTAGAGGGTAAGAGACCACAGGTGACAGAGTCATCTCATACAAAGAAGGAGCAAAGGAGCTGGGTGGGTGAGCAGGGAGTGGGCAGTAAACAGTATGAAAAGCATTCCAGTTGTCTCTTCTAATTTTTTCCTGGGTAAAATGGGGACTTGGGAATCTGAATACTAAGAATCCTAATGCTGTTCAGGACCCAGCCTTGCTGGGAAAACCAAGAAGTCATTCACTTTTGAGGACACATATTTACTCCTGACAGGGATAAGAGGTGACTTTTGGCTACTTTTGGGACTAGGTGGCATCATATTCTTTCCTATACTTCTGGGAAAAATCAGAGTCAGAATCACATTTTCAACTAAAAATGTTACAGAAAAGGAAAATGCTCTAAAGAGAGTAGGAACTAAAGACAAAGAAATTAGGAAGAAGGAACACTAGATAAATTTAAGAATTAGCTCTTTGCAATAAAATGAAACAGACTAATCTCTTATAAATGTGCTCAGAAAAAGGAAGACAGGTTAAGAGTCATTTCTAATTTCTTCTACACAAATTTACTAAAGGCACAGGAGAACATTAATGTATTTTAAGAAGTTCCTACCACATTTACAAATTAAAAATGGATCATATATTAGGATGCAGGAAAAATGTCATTAAGTATACAAAAGAATTTTTAAGATGCATATTTTTGATGATAATAACATTAGAAATTAATAATACATTTATAAATTTAGTTCAATTAATTTAAAATGCATGGAGGAAAAAACTAAGAATACAAAGTCACATTTGTGGAGGAAAAAGTAGTCCATATGAAAACCCATGAGAAATGGTTTAGGTTCTACCCAGAGGTTCAATTTTTGTCTTTGCTTTTATCTTCATTAAAAGAAAGAGATAAAATAAATTGAATCAAGCTCTCAACCAAAAATGTTTCAAAAGGGAAAAATGCTCTAAGGAAAGTAGGAACTAAAGACAAATGAAGGAATTAGGAAGAAGAAACATTAGATAAATTTAAGAATTAGTTCTTTGCAATAAAATGAAACAGACTAATCTCTTATAAATGTGATCAGGAAAAAGAGGGAAAAAACAAATGCAAGCAATTTAAGCATAGAAAATATTAAAGATAAGCACAAGAGGTATAGAAATCAAAATTGGATTCTACATAGAACTTTAGTCTCTATTATTAAATAAAAACCAATGAAGTGTGATACCAGATGTATGCTCACCCACATTTTTAAGGCATTGATCATTGCTAATAACAAAATCATATCAATATTATCCCAATTCTAGAAACTTATCCACAAATCTGCTTTTTAAAATTACTCAAGGTTTAGGGATATAGCTTAACATGTGAGAGGTCCTGGGTTCAATTCCCAGCACGAATACACACATATATACATACGCATATGCATAAAAATTTAAAAAATAGCCTTTTCTTCTTAAAGGTGTAAACAATTGATAAAAATGTGTTGCTTTGTGAAATGCAATTGATTAGAGTGGCATGAGGAATATAATTACAGGGACTACAACTATGTCCACTAATATTAAATCAGTAAAATCCTCCTGGAACAATGGATTGTCATACTCTTTTTCTAACAATCTTTGGATAGCTTCGGAATTCATAAAATGTAATGATGTATTTCTTGTGAGGAAAGAAAAGAAGCTTCTTATCAAAAGGATTCTTTTGCAGCAGTTTCAAAATCTTCTTGGGTCAAGTTCATTTTGTTTTCTCGTCTTTCCTACAGAGTGTCTCCTCCACTTTAGCCTATTCCTCTGCCATAAATCATTAATTGTAGCATGTTCCCAAGTTCCCTACCTGTTACTTGATTTAACCCTGTTGCTGTTTCCTTTCTTTTCCTATCCTGACTTCTAACTTGTGATCCATACTTGAATGCTGCTCACAGTTTAGCTCTGTAGAGCCAAGATGCCACATTAATGTTCTGATTTGCATTCACTGTAGTGGCTGTTTTAGCATAAAGTGATTCCTGCTATCAATAATTTATTTTGGAAAACCACTTATTGAGAAGAAATTACTTCTAAGTGCAGTGATACCTTTATTACAATATTTGCTGAGAGCAAAGCTCATATGTAATAAAATAGGCCATGTTTTAAAAAACCAAACAAAAGTACGAAATCCTGTGAAACAGGACAATGCTAACAAGTGCTTACACTTGTCTCCACACTAGTTCTAGAGAAAAATGTATCCCCAGCTTCCATTTATGTGTGACTTATTGAAGGTAGACAGAATAGATCCCAGGTAAGATGGAAACATCTTTCATATAGCCATTTTTTCACCACTCTGAATTCACTTCTACATTTCTTTCTCTTGTTTTCTCAAATGAAAAAGGGATATTTAATTGGTTTAAGTTAAGGTATTTTTCTTAAGTTATTACTGTTTTCTTCACTGAGTTTTCTCTGCCAGACCTTTGCCTTTCTAATCATTTCATGATTAGTCGAATGAATATTTTTTTTTTCACTGCTAAAGGTATTTTAGCAAATACAAATCTAATGGGGAGATTGAACTATCTGTGGGGCTTAAGTGCTATCCTTCAAGTGCATTACCATGGCTGTCTTCCTTTCCACACAGGAAGATTTCCCAGTTTGTATTCTGTTTTTCCCTAGAAAGATTTCCATGTTCAAACTGTATCAATTCCAATGCTTATTAGAGATTCTTATAAAACAAGTAGTATCAAAATATACCGTAGGTATGTAACTAGGAGTTTATTGTTTTAATAAGGTTTAATATTAACTGACATGGTTGCAAATCTCATAATTAGGTTTAATACGGCACTCTCATCAGTAGTCTTATCACAAGGTGCCAATTACTTTTTTACTAAGTAACATCAGATCGACAACATGAGATAGCACAGAGCAATTAAATCATTGCTATATATCATTAAACCACAAATACAAAGTCAGTATTTTAAAAAGTTAGGGTGAAAATTCGAATGTCATTTATGGTCAAATCTTCACTTAATCACATCATTGAAACTTGTCACTGAATTAGATTGAATGGTTGTCAGATGTCACTGATCTCAAAAATGATAAAGTGTTCATTCTTGCTGTCATATGAACTTAGATAAAGAGGATTCTAAACTATTCTTAAAACTAGTATTTTATGTGTTCTTTAAATATTCAGAATCTTAAATAGTCATATAATATACATTTTGGAGTGTGTCAGAACATATCTTTCACTGAATATAAACTGCTTCTATTTATCACTCAAAAATCCAGTGTTGAAATATAAACCTCAATTTCAAAGTTAATTTATATTAGACAAGTATTATTTCTTTCTATAAATTTTCATTCTGTACAATAGGACTATGAAATATCTGTACTTCATATACATTAATACCCAAAGATTCAGGAGAAGTAGATTCTCTTAATTCTGTAACTCACCAACTGTAGGGTCTTTGCTAAAGGTTTTCAGGATTTTGGATTTACTCCACCATCTGAGAAATATTCTAACAGTAGTTCCTGTATTTCTTCCAAAGTATTCTTCTATAGAACATAAAAACACACACAAACATGTCTTGTACTCTTTAAATTCAAATTCAGATGCAAGAGGAAAATGTTACTTTTAAATTTGAGCATGTTTTCATTTAAAATAATTTGATAAAGCAGGTTATTTAACCCTTTTTAGTATATATCTTTTGTATCAAGGTAGAATAGTAATTTTTCTGCATATTAAACTTAAAAGTGGGTAGTTGTTTACAATGTATACATGTGGTGGAGTGTTGAGATAATATATGGCTACAAATTATATTTTTTATATTTTTATTATTATAATAAATGCCAATCTTTTAAGTTTTATCTATATCCTACATTTATTCAAAATCAGTATACATGGCTCAAGCTTAGAAAACTATGGCTATATAAGGTTGTTGCTAAAGTGGCAATCTATTTTCCCAGATCCAAGATACATGAATACTACCTATGAAACTTCAAATTCAATAATATTATATTAAAAGCATATATAGTTTTATTTTTTTATTGTGAAATTATTGTTGAGGACAGTGTCCATTTTCTCAAGCAATGCCCTGTAGCGTACAATACCCCATAGAGGAAATTTTGCTGAATTTAGTTATAATAGCTACTTTGCCAGAAAATTTGGTTTGCATTTCATGTACGCTACTTTCATTGAAACTTCTATTTTGATCTATACGTTTTAATTCGTTTCACCCCTTAAGTATTTTTACATTCAAAGATTATCTCAAATGCCTCAAACCTTTATTATCAAGGATAATATAGGCAGTATGTAAATAATTGAAAACACAGTACCATTAAATGAATTCCCTTGTGATATATCATTGTGGGCAAAAACTCATTCAAAATATAGAGAAAATTTAAATATTTCACTACTCTCTAAACAGTTTGATGAAACAATACCTTTTAAATCTATCTCTAATTAATTTAATGGAATTATACACTTTTAAATGTACTTCTGTCTTCAACCCTCTGTGTGTGCAATATGGCAGGTAGTCAAAAATATTTAATAAGTGACAGAATATGTGAAACTTAATCACTGGAAGTAGGGATGGTATCGTCTCACTGAGTACCTTCCATTAAATTTCATGGTTTATTCTAGGTCAAAATGTGCTTTAAAAAGTGTTTTCCTGTGTAAATCTGGATCAAATAAAAATAATCTTTGGAATGTGGAGATATGACAGGGAATAAAGAAATCCTGCCATTGGAAGAATCAGGTCCACAGTGGCAATATATCCCACCACTTACATTGTATATATTGAGCTATCCATTATTTAATAATAAAAGATTCAATACATGCATGTCTCAGTGGAGAAAATAGGTATGATTTATGCCCATAAGTCTTTAAATTTTAAATAGTGTAAATTTTAAATGTGGTTAAAAAACACATGCTGTAAGACAGTGAAACTATTTTGACTTTCCTGCATTTTTGGTCTTTTAAACACATTATATTTAGAAAGATTATATAAATACTTGAGCTTCTCTTAAATATGGAGAAGTATCTTTAGCTTGACTACATAATGGCATATGTTTTATAAAAGACACTTAACACATTTAAAAGCAAATCTGTTCTTCTGGAATGTTGGAAGGAACTTCTCAGGTTATGCACACCTTATGAGAAAGAAATACTATTTATTATTCTCTGTTCTATGAATCCTATTCCACTGTTCTCCTTTCTGTAAAGCAAATTTAAAAGTAATATAAATGTGTGCACATTAATAATCTCTCACAAAATCATCACGTTTCATGTTTACTCTTCTGATTTTCCTAAATATTCTTAAATTGAATATGTCTACATGATATTTATAAGTAGTTGTATAAATACTTTGTCTATAATCAGCATGGAATATCTAAATCTAGTATATAAAAATTATTAGTGAGAGTGCTAGAAATGGCATCCATACTCTGAGGACACCTGGAATAAAACAGAACAGTGAGGTTTCTTGCCCATTTTGAGTAGGCAAAGAAAGAATATGTTCTTCCACAAGCTTATTTATAAGCCAGACCACCTGGAATTGAATTCTCTCTGAAATACTTATGTATTGATCTTAGAATTACTAAACACACACATATACACATGGAAAATCAGAGGTTTTGTTCTAAATACTAGTGTCGGTATAGAAAAGGAGCCCTCTCCAATTCTTGTCCTCATGCCTATAGAATGGACAACACTAGACTACTCTGTTCTAAAACCCCATTTATTAGGACTTCCATATGCATTTTTAGAAGCTTGCTTATTCTGATTCAAAGGATCTTTGCCTGAAAGTTCACATTCAAACATTCTACTGGAATCACAATAAGGTTCCATTATTTGAAGGCAAATGGTAGGAATATTCTGTTCTTCAAAATTACATTTGAATATAGCATTATCTAAAAATAATAATGCTAAACTGAGAATCTAATATTTCTTTGTGAGTAAAGTTTTAGGCTTAATGACAGGAACTCCAAAAGCCAAGAGTTACATGTAGGCAAACCTATTTCTAAATATATTCAATGTATTCTATTGTTTCACATGTAATATCAATTTTCATACCTATTAATTTCATATGAGATATTTTTATTGTGCAGAATAAGAAATCAGAAATTTGGTTATCCTTAATAACCTCATTGTTGTATTTCTGACTATCTAGTTGTTGTCATAGCACTGATACATATATACAGTAGGTGCATATATTAACACGTCATATCAATATTTTTGTTTCTTTTAGTAGACAGACACATATTCATTTAACATAGATTTTTGAAGGTGAAAATATTTTCCCCTAACACAGTTATTTAGCAATTAGACTGTTGAGAATCCTTGGAAAACATAATTGCAGAGTATGCATTAGAAAAATGTAAAAGAAAAGAAATAATTTTATACTATGACAATGATTGTTTAAGAGTTGCTTATAATGGAAGCGGAAGTGTTGTTTCATATCTCAAACTTACTGGGAGGGCTTAGGAAGAAGAATCACAGTTTCTTTCAGGCCAGCTTGGGCAATTTAATGAGACTCCATCTCAAAATAAAATTAAAAAGAGCTGGGGATGTGACTCCATGGTAGTATGCTTACCTAGCATGTATGAGGTCCTGAGTCCATCCCCCAGAACCACAGACCAAAACCAAACAAACAGAAATCCCAAACAAAATAAGAGTATCTAATAATGAATTTAAAAGCACTGTCATTCAGAGTTACAAGGTAAGAAATATGCCATTGTATCAACAATAAGCACGTGAGATTTCATGCTCAAAATAGACCTGACTTGTAAAAATGAGTCTTTGAGAATAAGATAGAAACCATCAACAATAAATACCCTTTGGGCAAGACAAAAATATTCCTCCTCTTCAAGATCCTTTATGTAATTATTGTTATATATTATAATTTTTGGTAGTTTGAAGAAGAGATGTACATCAAGAGATAAAACATAGTCAAAATAAATATTATTCCTTGTCTACAAGGGATACACACCTATGATGGTGTGTAATATTAACCTGGTAAGACAGTAAGTAGTAAGGCATTTTGGAAGAACACTCCCGGTACAATTAATGGTTTATCCCTCATTTTCAAATCTGGATTGAACTCTGACCTTGTGGAAGCTTTGCTATCTTTGATGTTGTTTCCCTCTTGGTTAAATGCACACAAACATAAAATGTAGAGAAACTATAATATTTACATAACTGATGCATACTGGGATGTTGTCATGGGCACAATGAAAGCTGTGTTCAGAGATAAATGTATAGTTTTAAAAAGATCTTTTAAAGGACAGAAACAAACAAATTAACATACATTGTAAATACTATAAGAAAAGAAACAATAATGAAAATTTCAATTATAATAGAAAACTAAAAAAATAGGGCAAATCCATTCAAAGCTGGCTCTTTGAAAACATCAGCGAAATAGACAAAGCTCTTCTAATACTAACAAAGGAAGATGAGAATAAAAACAGACAAGATTAGTAATGAGAAAGGCTGCATAAAACATTTACAGAAGAAATTAAGAGAATACTACAAGCAATTCTATAACAATAATTTTATAAAAATTCTAGAAAATGGATGATTTCCTACTACAATGCAAGCTACCAAAATTGTGAAAGTAATAAAGGGAAATTAAACCTAGACTAATTACCTCAGAAAGCATTTGTACATTATTAGAGATCCACCATTGGAAAATGTACTAAGAATCTTCTCATATGAATTCAAGTAATTCCTATATTTTAGCTGTTCCAGAGCATATGAAAAAATGAAAGTCCAAATTTCCTTTTGTGAAGTCAGATTAATGTTAGTACTGACAGTCAGAAAACATAAAATTAAATCATAAATTCATGACAGTCTCAGGTTTGAATAAAAGTCGATTATGTTATATGATATAAAAATACTTAAAATCACATCAAAGAAGTGGTAAGAATTCAATAAATGTTAGATTCTAGTTACAAAGTACTCTCAAATTTAAGAAGGAAAGGAAAACCACTTTAAAGAAAAAATGGCCAAGCGCTGTGGCATATGCCTGTAATCCCAGCAACTCAGGAGGCTGAGGCAGGAGGATCTTGAGTTCAAAGTCAGCCTCAGCAAAAGTGAAGTGCTAAGCAACTTAGTGTGACCCTGTCTCTAAATAAGATAGAAAATAGGGCTGTGGATGTGGCTCACTGTTTGAGTGCCCCAGAGTTCAATCCTGGGTGCCCACCCCCAAAATGAACAAATCATATTAAGAAAATTCACAGGTGGAATTTAATGGTCAATCATACAAAACTATATTCCAAATATACTAGGAATCATGGAATAAAAAAATAGTGAAGTGATACATTTTTACTCATTAGAAAAAGCAAGAAATACCTGTTGATGGTGAGACAAGAGCCTTCTTTTTAAAATGTTTTCACTAGTGCATTATAGTTATATATATTAGCTGGATTCATTTTGATATAATTATGCATGCATGGTATAGAAATATACACCACAGGTTAAAATAATAGATGCTAAATCATTTTAGAAGAACCTGTGGAAATATCTATTGAAATTTACACACACATACACACACACACACACACATTCACATTCTTTGACCTAGTAGATACCTTCCTGACAATTGCTATTTAAACAGCAGAACCATCAGTATCTGAGAATTTATGTACAAAATATCTGGCTCTGCATTCCATAAAGTGGTAAAACAAATCAAATCAAAACACATCAAAACTCTAGAAACAATGTGAATGTCCACCAACAGGAGAATGGTTGACTACTCTATGATAATCCAAACTATGAAATATAATGTTGCCAATAAAATGAATGAATATTTGGATTATCATTTGATAAAAGCAAAATTCAATACTATATTATATGCCCTTTTTAAAGACTAAGTTTCAGAGATTTGTGCCTATGTTAAATCATACATGAAAACTCATACATTTAATGATCATACAAAGAGAGAGAAAAAATATGAAAGAGAGGAATTTACTGAATTGGATTGGGTGAAAAAAGAGTGGCAAACAAAATTGCAAATAAAAATTTTCTCATGATAAGTAGCAGCATATAAAATCCCACTCAGACATTTGTGGAAAATGGAAAATAAAAATCTTTAGCTTTTTGATATGTACAGTACACCAAATTATTGTTATCTATGGTCATCATATTGTACAAACTGTAACCAGAACTTTTTGCTCCTATGTAAATGTAACTTCTTAGTACCCATTGATCAACCTTGCCTCAACCTGCCCTCCCCCTTACTTTCACTGTCTCTGGTGACAGTTCAGCTCTCCATGTCTATGAAATCAACTTTATTAAATTTCAGATATGAATGAGATCATGCAGGATTTTTTTTCTTTCTGTGCCTGGCTTATTTCAAAACATAATGATCCCCAGTTCCATCCAAGCAAATTACATAATTTCATTCATTTATTTGACTGACTCGTATTGCATTGTATATCTGCACTACATTTTCTTTATCCATTCTTAAGTTGATGAATACTGAGGTTGTTTCCATTTCTTTGTTACTGTGAATAATGTCACGAATAGGGGAGTACACATGTTTCTTTGACATACTGTTTTTCATTTCCTTTGCATATATATAGAGCAGTGGGATTGTGCCATTTTTACTTTTTGGAGGGACACCATACTGTTTTTCATAATATCTGCACTAAGTTATACTCTTACCAACAGTGCACAATGGTTTCCCTTCTTTTATATTCTTGCCAGGACTGGTTATCTTTTGTCTTTTTGATAGTAGTCTTTCTTGCTATGGTGAGATGGTCTCTCATTGTGGTTTTGATTTGCATTGCCTTGATGAGTAATGTTGAACATTTTTTCATGTGCTTCTTGGTCATTTGTATGTCTTATTTTGAGAAATGGCTATTAAGGACTATTGTCAAATTGATTTAATGTTTTTAAAATTTGCTCTAATCAGTTATACTTGACAGTAGAATGCATTTTGATACATTGTATACAAATGGAGCACAAATTCTCTTTCCTCTAGCTGAAATGGTGCAGAGTCACACTGGTAGTGTAATCATACATATATATAGGGTAATAATGTCCATCTCATCCCACCATCCTTCCCATCCCCACACCCCCTCCCCTCCCCTCACTCCCCTCTGCATATTCAAAGTTCCTTCATTCTTCCCTACCCCCCACCAATATGGATTAGCATCTACTTATCAGAGAAAACATTCAGCCTTTGTTTTTTGGGGGTTTGGCTTATTTCACTTAGCATGATATTCTCCAGCTCCATCTATTTACCTGCAAATGCCATCATTCCATTCTTCTTTAAGACTGAATAATATTCCATTGTGTATATATTCCACATTTTATTTATCCATTCATCTGTTGAAGAGTATCTAGATTGATTCCATAGTTCAGCTATTGTGAATTGAGCTGCTATAAATATTGATGTAGCTGTGTCACTGTAGTATGCTCATTTTAAGTCCTTTGGATATAAACCAAGGAGTGGGATAACTAGGTCAAATGGTGGTTCCATTCCAAGTTTTCTAAGGAATCACCATACTGCTTTCCATAGTGGTTACACCAATTTTCGGTCCCACCAGCAATGTTTTTAAGTGCCATATGTATTTTATAATATTAACCAACAATCAAATACATGATGTGCAAATATTTTCTCCCATTCTGTAGGTTATCTCTTTACTCTTATTTCCTTAACTATGGCTAAGCTTTATGTTTGATGTAATACCATTTGCCTATTTTGGTGTTTGATGTCTATGCATTTGTGGTCATACCCCAAAAGTTATATTTTAGACCAATGTCATGGAGTTTTCTTCAACTGGTTTTATACTTCCAGGTCTTATATGTAAGTCAGTAATCATTTTGAGTTCATTTTCTATATATAGTATGAGATAAGGCTCTAATTGCATTCTTCTGTATGCAGATATACAGTTTTACCAGCATCATTTATTGAAGCATATTCTGTCCCTATTTTATATTCTTGGCTTTTTTTTTTTTTTTTTTTGGTGATGCTGGGGATTGAACCCAGGGCCTTGTGCTTGACAGGCAAGCACTCTACCAACTGAGGTATATCCCTAGCCCTTATTCTTGGCTTTTTGAGCAGAACCTATTCAGTATGAATATACAGGTTTCTAGGCTCTCTATTCTGTTCCATTGATACATGTGTCATTTTTTAATGCCAGTATCAGGCTGTTATGATAACCATATTTTTAGTATAATTTTTATATTTTAGTGTAATTTGAATTCAGGGAGTTCGATCCCTCCCTTTTGTTCTTTTTGGTCAAGATTGCTATTGCTGTTCAGGTTTTTTGTTGGTCCCTATGAACCTGAGGATTGTTTTTTTTTTTTCCTACTTTTGTGAAAAATAGCATTGTAATTTCAACAGGAATTACATTTAATTTGTGGATCTCCTTGGGTAGTACAGACATTTTAAAACATTACTTCTTCAATCTATGAATAGGAGATGTCCTTCTATTTTTGTGTATTCTTCAATTACTTTCATCAATTGTTTTCTTTAACCATTTTTTTTATTATTTCAATGTATACATGTTTAACCATCTTGTTTATATTTATTCTTAGACGTTTTATTTTTTAAATAGCTGTTATAAATGAAATTATTTTCTTGATATTATTTTTCAGATAGTATCATTTAAAAAAATATATATAAACACTATTGTTTTTGAATACTGAGTTTGTGTCCTACAAATATACTGAGTTTGGTTTTACTTCTAGTAGTGTTTTGGTATAGTCTATAGAGATTTCTATTTATAATATGTCATATTTTTTCCTTTTTTTTTTTAGAGGGTACCAGGGATTGAATTCAGGGGCACTCGGCCACTGAGCCACATCCCCAGCCCTATTTTGTATTTTATTTAGAGACAGGGTCTCACTGAGTTGCTTAGGGCCTCGCTAAGTTGCTGAGGCTGGCTATGAACTCATGATCCTCCCGTCCCAGCCTCCCGAGCCACTGGGATTACAGGTGTGCAGTATGCTACTCCATGCTATTTGAAAAAAGGAGATGATATTTTTACTTCTCCCTTTGTAAGATAGATGATGTTTCTTTTGTTTAATTTTTCTGGCTAGGACTTCTAGTACTATGTGGAATACAAGTAGCAAGAGCAGGCATCCTTGTCTTCTTCCTGATCTTAGAGGCTTTTAAATGTTCACTTTTGATTATGTTAGCTGTGAGTTTGTCTTACATCATGTTTATTATGTTAAGGTATCATTTTAAACACTGAAACTGTACATTTATGAATTTGACAATTCTAGGTTTCTTGTATGAGTGGAATTATGCAATATTTATTATTTTTGTCTTGTTCATTTCTTTTTAAATACATTTATTTTTATTTGTTCTTTTTAGACATACATGACAGTAGAGTGTATTTTGACATTATAATAAATACATGGAGTATAACTTATTCTAATTAGGATCCTATTTTTGTAGTTGTACTTGACATGGAGTTTCACTAGTGGTGTATTCATATGTATACATAGGAAAATTATGTCATATTCATTTCACTGCCTTTTCTATTCCTATCCCCCATCCCTTCCCTTTATCATCCTTTGTCTAATCCACTGACATAGCATTTTTCCAAGGTTCATGGATGTGGTTTATATCAGAGTTTCTTCTTTCTTTCTCTCTCTTCTTCCTTCCTTCCTTCCTTCCTTCCTTCCTTCCTTCCTTCCTTCCTTCCTTCCATTTTTTCTTTCTCTCTCCCTTTCTTTCTTTCTTTCTTTCTTTCTTTCTTTCTTTCTTTCTTTCTTCTTTCTCTTTCTTTCATCTTTCTTTCTTTCTTTTTTTATTATTGAGGATTGAACCCAAGAGTACTCTACCACTTAGCTACATCCCCAGCCTTTTTTATGTATTTTTTTATTTCAAGTTAGGATCTCATTAGATTGCCCAGGCTGGCCTTGAATTTGTAATCTTTCTGCCTCAGCCTTCCAAATAGATGGTATTTCAGGAGTTTACTGACACTCCCAGCTAGAATTTCCTTTCTTTTTAAGGCTGAAAATATTCCTGTGTGTGTGCTATTTCTATCTTTTTACTACTATGGATAATAGTATGCTATGAACATTGATCTACAAATATCTGTTTAAGTATCTGCATCCAATTCTTTCTTCTTTTTAACTCTGGGTATATACTTAAATGTGAAATTGCTGGGACCTATAAGATTACTATTAGTTTTCCTTATGTGACCTCTTATTACCTTGTGAGTTTTTTGGTGTTTGGGATTCTTCTCTAATCACTCGTATTATAACTGAGCACAATACCTGAACATAATAGAAATTAGACCTCACAAGGGATTTTATAAAGATAAGCAAATAGAGAGTCTATCTCCCTGCTCACAGTGAGATGTTTTGTAACAGTAGATAGGGACTGCCTATTCCTTGCTCCAGATTTCCCCAGGATTAACCATGTGGCAAGTCAAAACATTACTGTCAGTGGTAATTCCCGTGTATAAGTGTATTTCCTAAAAAAAAAAAAAAAAAAAAAACCCATATATTGTCACTTAAATGACTAAGTCATCAACAATGCATGATCTGATTATCACTGTCAGTTAGAACTGATTTCTATGAAAGGAGAAAGGATTTTCCCTTTCATGCTCTAAGTATGTGAGTTCCTAGAATGTAGGCAAAATGTGTTTGTTGATGACACAATTGAAAAATAGATAGTGGAATTCCATACAGAAGAACTCTTTATCTACTGCCATGTTAGAATCGCTATATAAAATGTAAATGATGGCACTTTCTTTTGGTGAATTATCAATATATTCTGTAATATTATAAAATTAAGTATAATATCATGACTAGGATATCAACATTAATCAAATCCACCAATATTATTCAAATTTCTGCTGTTTTACTTGAACTTATGTGCATACATAAGTATTGTCACATGTGTAAATTTATATATCCATGTTCAGAGTCAAGATAAAAGACTCCTATATCTCTGCAAGAATCCCTTTTATTGCTGTTTTCTTACTACCTTCACCTAACCCACATTTCCTACCCATGTTCCCAACCTCTGAAAACTGCTACTCTCTTTTCCATTTCTATAATTTTGTCTTTTCAAGACGGCTATATAACATAATCATACAGGATGTAATATTTTGAAGATTGTTTTTTTCTCCTCAGAATAATTCCCATGAGAGCCACCCAAGTTGCTGCATATATATACCACAGTTTGTTTAGTTATTCATTCTGGAAGAGTATCTAGGTTATTTCTAGTTTTTGACTATTACTAGAAATAAAGCTAGAATCATGTGCATGTTTTTGCCTGAACATAAGTTTGTGTTTCTTTAGGATACATGTTGAAGTGCCCAATTCCTATATTATATATAACATACATGTCCAGTTTTTTAATAGACTGCCAAATGACTGTATCATTTACATTTCTACTACCAAATTTTGAGTGATCCACTTTCTCCACTTGATGTAGTCACTTTTATTTTGGTCCTTACAAGTGTGTAGTGATATCGCACTATGATTATAGTTTCCATTTCCCTAATGTCTAGTAATGTCAAACATCTTTTCATGTGCTTATTTAACTGACTCTTATGTTAGACTTGACTGTATCTAAAAATGTTAGTAGCTTGAAGGACAGGTGATAGTCTTTGTTTTGTGGTCACATGGCAAAATGGAAGCAAGAGAGCAAATTTGAGAAAGCCAAAACTACTTTAAAACAATCCTCTCTTGTGGTAATGAATCCATTCCATTCATACATAATCCTTTTCTTGGAAATGGACGTTAATCCTTTCTGAAGGTAATGTCCCTTCTGAACCTAAGCTTCTCTCACTAAGTCCCACCTCTTAAAGTTTCTATCATCTCTCAATACAATTACATTGGGGACCAATCTTCCAGCACATGAACCTTTCAGGGACATACCATATCTAAACCATGGCATAGATCCTTGCCTTGAAAACTGAAACCCTAAAAAATTTTGATATACAAACTCAGTCCTGAGTAGGGAAAAGTTCCATTGTTTATTAAAGTTCTATTATCTTTCTAAAAATATTAGAAGTATGACCATTTTAGTCAAATGTACTCACCCTTAATTATAACAGCACTCCTCTGAGCTAGAAAGAAGGATCTGTGAATAAACGTAACTTATCTCTTTGCTTCCTCTCTCCCTCCCTCTCTCCCTCTGTTCGTTCGTTCATTCGTTCCTTCCTTCCTTCCTTCCTCTTCAATTCTATATCAGAAAGAATATCTTAAATGTCCTATATGAATTATCACTATTTGAGACTTTATTTGGAGATATTCTGAATGGCCTCTTTCATCTTGGGTAATCTATTCATATGTTAAAAGTATTTTCACTTCCTATCTCTGCAAATGTGTTTGGGGGTGCTTGTTTTTTAAGGAAAGTGAATTTACAAATGCATTTAGTTTCATTTTTAGATTATTTTTTAAAAGCTGTAATTCTGTCTAGGTTCTAATAATAGCTAAATGCAATTAGCTTTACATTTTGTTTCCTGTACAATTCAGCATTTGGTTTCCTTCCTTCAAATGTTGTTTTCCCTTTCTTTAACAGGTTGATTTAGTGAATATTGGAAGCACTGACATAGTAGATGGAAATCATAAACTGACTCTTGGTTTGATTTGGAATATAATCCTCCACTGGCAGGTAAAATCCTGACGATTGTTTTCTTTTGTGGTAAAATGTTATATGTTGCTAATCCCTTTTTTTATTTTTATCTTTCACCTGTAAAATAAATGCATATTCTCCTAACAATACCAAGCCATCTCTATAGTGCTGCCTTTTAAACTGGCACAACTCATGTCATCTGAGATATTAAGAATCTGGAGATCATAAAGCAGGATCTGGCACATTTGAAGGAATATTTTATAATTTCTATTTCACTTAGTAAAGATGAGGCAACAAAGGCAAAGTCTGAAAATAGTAAAAATATTTTTCACACATATATCTTCTATAGCTTAACTATAATAAAATGTATAGAATTTTATAAAAAGAAAGGTAAAAATCACTTTTTAAAATCACTATCAAAGGAATGAGCTTTTTCAATCTTATGTATTGTTAGTGTAAAGTGATGCTAATAAAAGTTTAGTTGTATAGACTCTGCATGATGCTGCACACCTGTAATACCAGCTACTTGGGAGGCTGAGGCAGAAAGATTGCAAGCTTCTGGCCAGCCTAGGCCACTTAATGAGACCCTGTGTCAAAATAAAAAGGAAAGAAAGCTGTGGATGTGGTTAAGTAGTACATTGCTACATTCAATCCTAGTACCCCCCAAAAAAAAGAAAAGATAAAATTAGTGGGATATGAATATTTGTATAACTGTTATATACACTTCTTCATAATCCGATTTGGAAATTGCATTTTTTATCAATCACTTGAGGATAGGGTATTCTGAATGCTTTATTTATTCAACCTTTGTAAAACAGATGAAAGATCTTTTGGTTAAATGAACAGAGTTATACATTTTTAATCAGATCATTATGAGCTTAAATTTAAACTTTTCTACTTACCCTCTTGGTGACATTGGATATAATATCATACGTTTGGGGGACCATAGTCCCCTCATTGTCAAAAGAGAAAAAGAAGGGTGAATGTGTATGTGTGTGTGTATGTATATATATATATATATATATATATATATATATATATATATATATTCTTATCAGGATTAAATGAGAGCGTATCTTTAAAACACCCAATAAAGTGCACCAATTTCATTTGAGATGTATGATACGAGTGACATTGATTGCTTAGCATTTCTACTCATATTTTAAGAATTTAGAGATATTTCAAATATATCTGCCTTTATTACTAGTAGGAATTTTTTAAAACTGCTCTATTGAAATGTAATTTCATTGTATGAATTTACTTGTACTCATTGTAAAATTCATCATGTATGAATATGGTTTCATTATGTTGCTCAGTGGCTTCTCCAGCTACCTTGAAGAAGTAACATTTTTTCCCCCAATCAAGCAAAATTTTTCGGTTATTTACAGTTGTACAACCATCACAGCAATCTAATTTAAGCACTTTTCCACTGCCCTAAAATGAAATTTCTTGTCCATTTATAGTCATTCTGCACTCCCACTGCAGCTTGAGATAACCATTAACCTATTTCTGTCTATATACTTGCCTTTTTTGACATTTCGTATCAGTGGAATCATGTAACACCTGTGTGTATGTGTATGTATGTGTGTGTGTATGTAGCTTCTTTCAGTGTGCATATTTGAGGTCCCTCATTGTTGCAGTTATTTTATTACTACTTCATTGTGTACAGTACACTTTTTACTTGAAATGTAGATTGGTCTTGCATTATGTTTGGTCTTATATCTGCATCAGATAGTATGTAAACCAGAGGTTTACCTACTTAATTCTGGAGCCATACTGATCTCCCAATTGGTCCCTTGTCTTTTATTGTTCCAAACAGACTGAACTGCATTTTACAGCAATGTGAGGAAGGAGAGAGAGAGAGAGAGAGAGAGAGAGAGAGAGAGAGAGAGAGAAACCATAACTGCTGACAACAGAGAATAGCTCATGAGAGCCTCACATGAGCCCAAATTGGCTGATTTCCAGCCTTTTCCATGTGTAAATAAAACCAGCAAGATGGTGTAAATAAAACCAGCAAGAAAACATAACCCACCTTCCACCCAATTGTTTTCCTCCTGTTCCTCAGTACCTTTCACAATAGCTTGACAGAGGAAGAGTTTTCACCCTAATCTATACTATGTAAAATACAACAAAGCTGAAACATTCCATAAATGAAGTAAGATACAAAAGACCAAGTTTCCTTTTTATTATTAAATGCAATAGATGTAATACTACTCTATGAAATTGCTGTAAACGTTTCTGACATATTTTCAGTTGTTGTATTTATCTTAGGGCCTACTAATGAATTGTTCATTGAGACCCCAGTTTGCAGACCATACTGAGTATCATAGATATTGGTTGTGAGAAAGCAAGGAGGAGAACTCAGGCAGGCAGAATTCCAAAAGACACTTTCAATTGTATTTATCATCCAAACTCTCTCATAAAATCTCATCCTTTGTACCTCCTCATAGTCCTTTCCTATTCTATCTCAATTTACTCCAAGATACAATTTCATGACAGTCATGTCTGGTGTTTTCTTCATTTGCCTGTGAGTGTTCCATTTTGTTTTGTTTTTTGTTTTGGAGGAATGGATTAGCATGCAGAGGAAGAGTTTTTACACCCAGGACTACTAGAGGTAGTATTTTTTCAATCTTTCTTTGTCTGAGACCTTGCTTATTATACTCCATTATTTTCCACCTGTATTCTGAATGACCACATCATTGTGATTGCAAGGATGTAGACTCTTCCAAGCCAAGGCCTACTTATCTCATCTTCTAATATTTTGCATCGGTCTCTTAAAAATACCGAACACTCTTAAAAATTGTCCTACTCAAAGTTCCTCATCATAACTCATTGAATTCCAAAATGTGTTTTCAGTATGATCATATGTGTGTCTTACAAATAGTAGAAGAAGCACCTGAAATCAGCAAAGATTAAAGGGCACTCCAGCCAGTACTTTTCCAGATTTAAGAGATTGAGTGTTATTAAGACACAAAAAAGATATGAGTCCTTTCTTCCAAAGCCACATGCTATGTTATTAATAGTGCTATGGAGGACTCCTCTTTGAAGTCAGCAATGTTAACTCTATTTCCTTGTCACTGTTTTTCTGGTTTTCACTTCAAATAAAATTGTTAGCCTGAAAAATAATGCATATTTTCAGGAGTAAGTGACTTTGAACAAAATTGACATGTAGACAATGTGTATTTGGCATCTTTTTCTTCCTTCTTTTTTTAAGTGCAAACCATCCTTTTTAGAGTGGTAAACTAGACTCAGGCAACCAGCTAGAGATCAAACCATATCTTGGTAACAGTGGTGTTCTGTCAGAAGTTAGGTTCCCATCTTTGCTGACTAAGCCAAGGGAAGTATTCAATTCCAAGGCAAATTCACTCCGAAATATTTGTATTATTTATATGACATACAATTATGAAAGAATGAAGTTTTTTGCACTGGTGAAAGTCCTTTCAACTCCTTCCTACCTTCTGTGCACCTTCCTAACTTCTGTGAAGTTATTCTGCTCATTTACAGAGCTTCATACAAACTATTTTTTTCTTACAGAAGATTATTCTTACCTCTTTCACCCTGTCCTTCCACTACAATGAATGCTAATCACAAGCTGATTTCCAGTAGATTTTGAAGTCGAGTTTAGCAGGCAGCATGTTTATTATGTTTATTAAATATTCTCTTGGGGCCAAAACATGGAGAATGGCAGAGGTGGCAGAAGTGGAAAAAGGAAGAACAACAGCTATGATGCAGGCCCAAGAACAACCTTAATCAATCCCATGGTGAACTTGAAACTAACTGATCCTTCAGAGTAGTCCCAAGTGGGGTCATAATGACTGAGTGTTTATACCACTCCCTTTCATTAGTCATTAGATGTGGCTTGCCCTGGGAAGGTTGTGATCTTGTGTGACAGGACTGCAACTCAGTCTTTGATGCTACCTGATAACAGCTTGAGCAATAAGATCTTTCTTTCAGGAGAATCCTGGCAATGCATCTCCATGTCCATCACATCAACTTTGAACAATTAACTCCTACTTCTCTTTAAAAATCACTGCTCCACCACCTTTCAATTTTTTTCCATTAAAAAATTACTGCAATTATTGCACACATATACACATATTAGTTTAAATTTATTCCTTTTTTTAAGGACAGTAACCCCTTAGGGAGGAAAATTTTCTGCTTATAGCCTCACTTTATGACCAGCCTAGTGATCTCCTAACAACTCTTCTTTATGTAAGAACAAATGATTATCACACATTGTCCTTTGGCTTTTTCTCAAAAGCATTTGCACCCAAGTAAAAGTCTTGCCAATGAGACTGAGACTGATAAGCTGAATTAGTGACATAATGATGGTAAAAGAGTTTTGGATTTGTTGTTCTTAATATTATGCACATGGAAGGCAGTTTGACCAAGTACTTCACAAATGAATTTTATTCATCATTGAAGGATGGCCTGATCCGTGAAAATTCATCACTACCACTGTGCTAGTATTTGTTGATTGCAACCCTAGTTCAACACAGGACACAAAGTACCTGTCTTACAATTGCTGTACATGGAGGTTATGCACTTTATAATTTTAGAATATGGTATGAAAATTATATATCTTATATAATTTGAACTATTTATTCACTGAGTAACTGACTAAATAAGCAGGTCAGGGAAGAATTTTAAAAAGTAGATAACCTGTCCTTAAATATATGTCCCTAAATAATGGATTTAGCTATCAGGAGATCTTGACAAATGTATTCAAATATTTCATATCAATAAATTGTTACCACATTCATGTAATATCATTCTAAATATTTTTGAAGATTTAAAAATAAGTATGGGGGGCTGGGGTTGTAACTCGGGGATAGAGTACTTGCCTAGAACATGTGAAGAACTGGGTTTGATCCTCAGCACCACATAAAAATAAACAAAATAAAGTTATAAAAATAAGTATAGATTATAGTATATACAAAAATTTGCATTGATGTTTACTAAAAAGAT
Source organism: Glaucomys volans (assembly GCA_020662805.1). Taxonomy (NCBI): domain Eukaryota; kingdom Metazoa; phylum Chordata; class Mammalia; order Rodentia; family Sciuridae; genus Glaucomys; species Glaucomys volans. The sequence continues at coordinate 1,025,353 of JAJEJO010049668.1, forward strand.
GTGTAAAATTGAAGATGTTAAAATATGTATTTACCCCAAAGACATTTGTTAACTTCTACATAGATGAAAAAACAACGTGAAATGTCATATTTAGAATGCATAGTAAATATTCATCATAAGATCAAATTTTGGTAGTATATGTACCTTAAACTTCCCAAAAGGAAAGCCCTTGGTGGTAAGGAATAATCATATTTACTTATATGCTTCCTATAAGTCTCTCACAAGGGACCTAAATTGTATTTTAAAAGTAGCCTAATAAATAATGCTTTCATAGAGTACATTGACACTGCATTCTATAATGAGGTGTCACTGAATTCATGAAACTTGGGAAAAATGCTTAGGATGAATTTCTGCATTGAATTACTTAGAAGAATGAAATTTTGAAATGCAATATCCTGCTGAAAATTATTTATAGATTCATGAAGCCTGGGAGAGAATCAAATGTACAGAAACCAATTAATGAAAATAAAATCAAGGTCACATAGCTACAGTCTTAGGAATAAATATTCCTTTATTGCATTACATTTTGGTGATTTTTAAAATGTTTAAATGGGCAAACATTTCTGTATTCCTTTTTTTTCATTTCAATCAATAAATATAACTTGCATCATTGCATAATTTTAAGTTATAGTATGAACCTAGAGTTTTTTAAAAAAAAAATTTACTGTATTTTGGATTGTTTCTCTTGCAACAATCTTGTTGGTTTAGACGAGAAAACTGAAGCCTAAAAATGTTAAGTATCTTCTACAATTAACACTATTAGTTAATAGCAAAGGCACAATTTGAATCTAGGGTTTATAAAACGTCCTTCCTATTAAAAAAAATCACTGATTGATGTTGTTATTGGCTAAAAATAAGACTAATGTTTTAAGTCTAATTTAACAGTCTCTTTTCTATCCATTGAAAGCTAGATCAGCAATTCTATAAACAGTAGATTTATAGTTAAATATGGCAGAATCCATAAGTAACAATACGCCTATTAAACAAATGATAAGGCACTGGTACCACCGACTCAGAACAGATTTCTAAGCAACTTTAGTGGATTCCGTCCTGGTAAAATCTATTACTTTTCATTAATATTCGGTCCTAAAATTCCCATCACTTTTTATAAGACAGAGGCCACTCATATTAAAGTTGACTGAGTTTTTATTCAAGGAATGCATTTTCTCACAAAAATTTTTTTACACATGTAGGTCAAAAATGTAATGAAAAATATCATGGCTGGATTGCAACAAACAAACAGTGAAAAGATTCTCCTGAGCTGGGTCCGACAATCAACTCGTAATTATCCACAGGTTAATGTCATCAACTTCACCACTAGCTGGTCTGATGGCCTGGCTTTGAATGCTCTCATCCATAGTCATAGGTAAGGATATTACTGGGTTTTTAAATAATTTTGTATGTACTGATTTAGATGCTGATGATATATTTTACTCCAGGTTGGTTCCAGATCATTCCCTACTATGCCACATGTAACATATGTTGACCATACTGATCTAACCATTCATTGGAATGAACTGATGGAATATATTTTTCCTACTTCTCATATATGATTTTGTTGTTGAAATATCAAATTCCTGGAGCACGAAATTGGTTATGGTGTGGGGAGGAGATAAACATTTGAAATTGGGACTCCCAGAGCATTCAGGTTGTATTCTAACTTTATTGAGAATGAAGTTGTTTTCTTGCACAAATGATATATTGGTATCGGCCTAAACTATAAAACTAAAAATGGTTCCAAATTTCATGTTAGTGGTTGTAGTAAAATTTATTACTATCTTCAGATAAATAATGTACAAAGAGAAATATTTGTCTTATGAGATACAGGTTTGATAGCAAATACCATGATGCTCTGAATATGTTCTTCCAGTTCAAGGTTAAAAGAGGCTCTGAGCATCTTAGCAACCAAGGCAAAGAGCAGAACACAGTTAATTCTAAGACTCAATGCTCAGAATTAAAAAAAAAAAAGACAGTTTCTCTGGAGTAGCAAAGAAATTGCTGTAAAGCAACGCAGAGTTCTGTGGATCCTCATAAAAAGAACTCCAAGTAATACAATGAACCAACATCCTTAATTATATTTCATACAGTATTTCCTAACTTCACAAAAACTATTTGCCAATCTTGTAATAATGAAGTTCAGTAAATGAATTAATAAGAACTCAAGAAAAAGCAAAACAATGTGGAAACTAAAGTTTATATATAACATGTAATATATAATACATTTATATACACTCTATATATCATGTTATGTCATATATGCTATACCATATAGCTGCACATTATATTTACCCTAAGGGATATCTACTTTGATTGTGTTATTACCTATCCCTTCTACTCAAGTCAGAGTCAAACACATTGCCCAATTAACTATGTTTGAAATGCCATTGGACAGCATCTTCCCTGATTTTCAGTGAAGTTGTTTTTTGTCACTTTGATTTTTCTTTTTTTGATGAGTCTACTATTTTCCTATGCCAATCATGCTTCTAGAGAAGCTCAGAATATAAATTGTCTTCATGGTAAAGCTCAACCCAAGGGCAAACACATTCTAAATAAGCATTTTTGTTAGGTGTCATGCTCCAGCTGGGTTTAATTAACCCCATCCAGACTGGGTTTCCAGGTGAATGACTCAGCAAACTGATTTTAGAAAGAAGGCTGTCTGGCACCCAATCAGCATGTTAAGCATTGTTAACACATTGTTTTTCCTAAGTATGACAGAAGAAAGATTTTCCACAGTTTCAATGTAGTCAGGTGAGAATAGATAGAGATGTTCATTTTGCATCATAAGCCAGTGCTCATTTATGCAGCCACATGCTTCACACGGAGGGCCTGAAAAAATATTGATCCTGCTCTTCGTGTACACATTTGCAGATGAAGAAAAATATCGAGGATCAGGTTATGCAGTCCTTGTTGGCTCTTTAACATTTTCTTTTCAAGTGGAAGACTTCAGTTCTGCAAGCATGTTCACATACTACATTTCTTAATATTCTGTTTTATGATTTCTGAATGTATTTCTAGGTAATACAATAAGTGTATATCCAGATGGCCTTGTCCCTGACCCTCTCTCTCTTAAAATATCCTTATTTGTATATTCTCCCCTGTTTAAGTGAATCATCACTATCACTTTATACATTAGGTGGTTACTTTTCAAGAGGTTCTTCACAATTGTTAATGCTCTTTCATGAGTCATCTTTCTCATTGTTTTTGACAGATGTTCATATTGTTTATCTAAAAAAAATTGTGGAACTTTGTGTTCCAAGGTGATTGTCCTTGGTACAGTTAGGAAAGTCATAAGGTGTCCTGATTTCAATAATTGAGTGACTAAGCTATATAGAACAAAGGCATGTGCTTAATATAGAGCATAAAGATTAACAAAGGGATTTGGAAATTAAAAGTTTTGTGTTAAAGCACAAAGTCCACTATGGTGCAGTTGAAAGGAAGCCAGATTCTATTTTTACAGGAAAACCCAATGATAAATGATTAGAAATAGGTAGAAAAAATAAATTTGCAATAACTTTAAAATTGCAATTAAATTATCTTGTTAATTCCTTATTTTATTATAACAGTAGTTTAAAAAGCAGACATCAGAGCTGGGGGAAAAGGAAAATTTACACCAAATTTGTCTTCATGACCCCAAACCTACCCCATGTGATATTTCTGTCCTTAGATGCAGTTTCTGCCAGCTATTTCTACTTTTTTATTCTGATGGCTATAATAATAATGTGTATTATATATGTTATTCTTGATAAATTGATTTCTGACAATATATATATTTGCTCTTTAATTGTTAAGTCCACAGATATTTCCTCTCATACCCATCTATTTCCTAATTTTATTACTTAAAATCATTTTATTCCTATAAATTTTCCCTTTAACTTTAAATGATATGAAAGCCCTCTTTTTAAAAAAAGCTTCATCAAGTTTAGGAAAGAACTATTGACTATCTGATCTTGAGGATGAGGAAATCATAACACTACTTTATCTTTTTGCCTCCTCCTCATTTTGTTATTATATTATTATTCTTGCATCTCTGATATTTTTAACATTTTTATCTGTTCTGTAAAGATAGGTGTTCGTGGCTTGAGCTGATAAATTGAAAACACATTACTGTTATATAAATAAAATTAACCTTAGGACAAAGTAAAAAGATCTATTGTTTAAAAATAATTGTTATTTTATAGATACTGCTCTAAGCAAAATATCCCTTCTGTCACCCCATTTCACAGATTAGGAGACTGAGGCATAGAGAGATTACATGATTTACCTAAGACAATTTGAGTAATAGGTGGCAGATCCATGTTTTCAATTTATATTATTTCAATTATAATGATAGCTTCCTTAAAAGCTTGGTGATCCTTTGTTCCACGTTCTTATTTATGAATTATGGTCCATGTTAACATACAAAAATATGTGGGTTTCTTCTACAGTTGGTTGGTTTTACAATTTCTTGTGCATTTGAAAAGCATAGCTATTTAAAATGTTAATTATTTAATTTTAATAATTTAAAATAGATTGATTTTTTAATTTTGATACTCAAAACATCAAATTGAGTTTGGTACTTGAACTCAAAGGCCATTTCAGTAAAATCCTTCTCTAAATGAGAACACCGAAGCTCAAATAAATTTCATGAGTTACATAAAATAACCCCCACATACACAAGAGGTCAGAAGCCAAGGTGAAGTTAAAGTAAAGGAGGGAAAAGGATTAGAATGGGAAGCATTTCTACTTATTCCCATCATATTAATTTAACCTCGTTTACTGCAAGTGAGAGAAATAGTTTTCCGTATGTTCCCACCCATACCCTATTCCACTTGCACCACCTAGAGACAAATAAAGTGGGCAGAGGTTGCATAATGAAGTTGAATCTCCTCCAAATAGTTAAGAATTTTTTATTTCTCATATTTTTCTCATCAGTAGAGGCATTTTCCAACTGTATAAATATTTTAGGTTCCAAAAGACTGTTAACCGTTTAGGTAACTAGTTGTAAAGGGGTGTTAGATTTCATTAGGGTGCCTGTAAGTGTACAAAATTCAGATTTATTAATGATGATAGAAACTACTTATAAGGAAGTGAGAAGTAAATTTGTACCTTTCTTTTGAATTATCCTCCAAACATAACTACTAATGCACCCTGTAACTTCTTCCCTTGCATAATATGATTTCTTAAGTAGTCTATTAACAGATCCAAATAGCCTAATATTATATGTAATTCTATTTACAATATAGATAGGTTATTTGTCCATGTACAAGTTCCATAGCCCTCATCAGACTCTCAAAGGTGTCGAGGACTAGAGAAGGTGAAGAATCACTTCTCTAACAATTTTAAATGTTGTTGGGATAAACTGTAATTTGTTAATAACCAAGGCTTCATACCCACTCATCCCAGCACCTTTTCCCAACCATATCTCTTCACAATTGATACTTGGCTTTTGAGTTCTTGATTACCTTATTATGTTTGGTATTTTCCTTCACTAAGAACTTTGATTCTCAAATATTCACACACTTTCAAATTCTCTTTCATTCTCAAATACTTTTCTTAACCCAAACCCAAGAAAACATTTAAGACACTTTTAATCCTTGAACAACTTTCTTGCCCTCTACAGATTTTAGAAAACCTTATTATGCATATTCTTTCACAGAGGTTAACTAATTAATTATGGCATATGTATTTTCATCATTAAATTTAAAATCTTTAAAGGTTAAGAACTGCCTCTTATATTCCTTTGTGTTTTCTCCATTATCAAGAAAAGTGGCATACATATAGTATGTGTTCATCCATTCTCTCATGGAGTTGACAAATATTTTTGAGCCACTACTGCATATCAAGCAGAGATTTCAGTAGTGAAAAGAATTGGCAAAAATATTCTCCATTTCACCTTCTCATGGAGGAGATAGATAAAGAGATTAATTAAACTATATGATATGGTAAATATTAGTAACTGCTAATCAGAACAATATAAAGCAGTTAAAAAGACAAAATGTGTATATTGTAAGATTGATTTGGAGCATTAATTTTTAGATAGGGAGATAGCAGAGTAGGGCTCACCAATGATGCTATTTTTGAGTAAAGACCCAGAAGAAGTAGAGGAATGAGTGATGTTGATCTCTGCAGAAGATAATTCCAGGCAGAGGGAATAGCAAACACAAATATAGGAAGGAATTAGGCAAGAAATAAAATCAGGGAGCTGTGGTCTGAAGAGCCAGACCAAGTTGGGCCTTGTCTGACATTTTACTACTCCTGTGGAAGGGATTTGAGAATAAGTATACAGTAAAACATATTTTAATGTATGACTCTGGAAACATTGATGATAATATTTTATCAAGATCAAAGGTGAGAGAAAGGGGAACAGTGAGAAATCCTTGAAATAATTCATGCACAATAATATGGTGGTTTGGAGTAGCATTATGGCAGTGAGGATAGTGAGACATACTCAAATTCTAGGTATATTTTCAACCAGATTTATCAAAAATGACTGTGTGGTGGCCCAGGCCTCTAATCCCAGTAACTTGGGAGGCTGAAGCAGGAAGATGGAAAATTTAAAGCCAGCCTCAGCAAATTACAAGGCCCTAAAGCAACTAAAAGAGACCCTGTGTCTAAATAAAATATAAAAAGCACTGGGGATGTGGCTGAATGGTTTGACATACCTGGGTTCAATTCCCAGTACAAAAAAAAAATGACTACAAGGTTTTTCCTTTTAGCAACTGCAAGTTTGAACTTGTTAATTGAGGAAGGGAGAACTGTTAGAGAAATAAGTAGACCTTAAGGAGTGTGATAGGGGCAAAAAACAGAAACTCAGTTTTGGACTTGTGAGATTTGAAAGTGGGAATACTGAGTAGACAATTGAAGCTGGTGTGGAGATTGGGGAGACACATGGTATAGGGTTATAAAATTGTGAATTATGTATAAATAACAGGTATTCAAATCTGTGAATGAGATTTGATGAGATTAACACATTTTTGTTGTTGGATAAAATACAATAAATTATTTTGTTCAGGAACTTGTTATCTCAAATTTATTGAGGGATAATTGACACCAAAAAGTGTGTGTGTGTGTGTGTGTATGTGTAACATATATATACATACACATATACATACATACATATATATATTTAAGTCATATAATGTCAGGATTTGGAATTAAAATTGTGACATGTTTAAAAGAGAAATGTTATTGAGAGATAATAGAAGAACAGTAATGAATTCTTAAAAACTGTGGTCACAGGTTGTGAATCAGAATTCAGAATTATAGTGATCTCATGGAACATTCTAGATTGATTTGTATTTGTATTTGTCTGTGTATGCATGTGTTTCAGGCCAGACCTGTTTGATTGGAATAGTGTGGTTTGCCAGCAGTCAGCCACACAACGACTGGAACATGCATTCAACATCGCGAAATGTCACTTAGGCATAGAGAAACTACTTGATCCTGAAGGTTGGTACATTTGTAGGCTACCATTGTTTTTAGTATTATAATTTAATAACTTATTTTTTTTATCAGATTTGACATTTCTACAATCTAAGCACAAAATAGAAAACCATATACCTTATATATTCCCATATTTTAGGTATATTTAAAATCTTCTGCCTTCTGGCACTATATTATAAATTGCCCCACTTTATTTTAGTTCTCAAAATGCTAATATCTAAAATTGAAGTGCAAAATTTCATGGAAAAATAAAACAAAAGCTGTTAAAATGTGTATGCTTCATGGATGGAATATACTGCATTTTGAGTACATTGACTCCAAATAATTATAAAAAGTTAATGTTTTGCTTATTCTACCAGGAGATTTGATAGACTAATGAGCTATAATTAATTAGCTACTCTTGCCAATTTCATTCATATACTCTATAAAAGGCAAAATGGTTTACTATTTAAGTCTGTAAATCTATTCCTGGCAACACCTCTGTTACAATTCCTAACTCTGGGGAGGTCCTCCATTTGATGTTTATTCATTTTATGCTTCTTAGTTGATAGGCAGCATTGTATTTATATTTTTCTTATGTTATCCTTAAATAACCTGAATCCTTATCCCTGATACTATGTAGTAGACACTTGGATTAGAGGGATAATAACATCCTGACCTCTGTTCTTGTAGCCTAAGAGACACTGTTTTGGTGTGCCAACGTCTTTGAAATAACAATCTGTCCTTGCTTGGCTGAGGCTTTTCCATACTCTAAAATTAGAAATTTGAGAGACAGAGTCAGTGGGACTGTTAAGTACAATATAATGCAAGCTGATATTTGGGTAGAAGCTGTGATATAATAGAAGCTGATAATTAAAATATCTTTGGGATAGTGAACCAATTCTAATACAGAAAATCATTAAAAGTGGTGGTGCTGCTTTCTATCAGGAAAAGCTGAGGAATGACTCAGAAAAGAACCTTCTTTTGACATATATTTTATTAACCAGAGTCTAGTTCTAGTGTTGCAGACCTAAAAACCTGATTGCCTCAGCTCACCTAGCAGATACCTATCAAGAGAGTTAACTGTAAACAAGCTCAAAAAGTGATAAACAAATTGGAATGGAAATTCAGTTATTTTATATCAGGTAGTTATCACAAGAAGACTATTCATTCCTAATTGACTAATATACTGATTGTCCCCAACTTATGTTGGTTCAACTTAAAATTTTTCAACTCATAATAGTGTAAAAGCAATGGTGTTTAGTAGAGACTGTACTTTAAGTTTTGTATTTTGATCTTTTCCTGGAGTAGTGATATATAGTATGATCTCTTATGATGCTGGGGAGCAGTGAGCCCCAGCTCTAGTGAGCAAAGTGATCATGAGGGGAAATAGCCCACATTCTACTGTGTATTGTGATGCTAAGTGAGGATGTTTGGTTAATTAGGTATAGTAAAGGCATTTTATTTTATTTTTTTGTAGTGTTGGGGATCAAACCCAGGGTCTCACACATGCTAGGCAAGCACTTTACCACTGATTACATCCCCAGCCAAAAATGCATTTTGCAAATATGCAAATTCACATATTTTCAATTTATGATAGATTTATTGGGGGTACTTGGGAAATCAAATTATAACCAAATGTGAGTTTGTGAAGGTAAGTTCAGAAATGTTTCTCCTCCTTTGAATAATGCGTGACTGAGCAGAAACTCCTATAACTCCTTTTCCTTGCTTCTATAAATGATCAACAACAGTTCTACCTCAGGTTTTAGCTCTGTGAAAGAAACTGCAGTAATTGTTTGCCTTGTTTTGTAGCATATGGATGGGTCATCTCATTATTGATGTCTAATCAATAAATTTTTGTAAAAAATTGTATAGATTGTAAATTTTTTTCTCATATTTCAATGGGATATAGAGGACAGGCATTTTGAAAATACAGGATCCAAAACTGAAGAAAAGAACTACAGTATGTGGATTTGAAGGATAAGCCTGTTCATGGTTATGTTTTCCATTAAAGTTTTCCAATGGTGGTCAGTTCCCTTTCTCTGAGACATATGTTCTTGTATTTTTGTGTTTATAGGTTCAAAATAGATCTTTTTAGGTGTACTTCAGTGGTAGATAGCTTGCCTAGCATATTCAAGGCCCTGAGTTTGATCCTCTGCACCACAAAAATAGATAAGTGACTGAATAACTGAAATGAATGAATCAATGAATATATAAATAAAATAAGTATTTTTCTTATTAAATTATAAAATGGCTTTTGATCTCTATATCCTCCATTTAATCAAAGGAATAGAGTTACATATACAGGCATCTACATCATAATGAGAAAGTAGATTAACTTCTAATCAGAATTGACAGTTCTGTGATTAACACATATTATCACATAAAAAAGCCTGATGTACCTAACTAAACATACACTTCTAAATGAAAAAAAATGTACATTGAAATATATATTGTTATAGCCTGTGGTAAACTATTCAAGTATCTCAAACTTAAGCAATTCACAGTCAATCATATATAGCTCAAAATACGGGCTAATTTAGACATCCAACCACTCATTTTAGTGTCATTTGCCAATAAATTTTAGATCTGAATACTCTCCTCTTTATGAATTCCCTTCCAATTCAAAGAGCAGTGAGTCTCCCAAAAAGGTTTACCACAGTTTATTAATAGCTGTCAATAAAATGAGGATTCAACATAAATTCTATGTTATACTATATATGTCTATTATCACTTCCTTTCCTAGTGTGTTAGGACAATACCCAAATATGCATTAAAATTTGTTGTTCAGTATTTCTCAACTAATGATATCAGTGGTGATCAAAAGAAAAAAATAACTAAATCATAAAGATTTCTATGTATTGATGTTATTCACAAAAAACAGAATACCCTGTGTTATAATCAAAGACAGAAAAATCTTCAATATATCTAATAGGGGAGATTCATGGAATTATTTCAAGCTTTGTATGATAATTGTTTTTGAGAAATTCATATATTTCTTTAAATAAATAGTTTTTTTAGCTTATGCATGATGATGTCAGCTGTTCTCCAAATTTTCTTTTCATATCTGCTATGCCCCTTAGGAGGTCAATGAAACATTTTGTTTTATGTTTGTGAAAATTTATATTATTAGAGGACTTAAGTTAATACCTACCAAATAATGTTTTTAGAACTTTAAACATGTTTTTTTGATTAGGTTTATTTATAAATTAAATCATCATTGAACATTGAAGTTTTCATATGTTGCATATATAGACCTTGATATGCTTTGTTTGGTCTTAACTAGTGTTTTGAGACCTGAGGTTTGATTTTAAATGAAATTGCCTTTTAAAATAAGTAGCAGTATACATTAGCATAAGCAATTTCGAGAGCTGTGTCTAGTGTGTTTAAATGTTAACATATGCAAAAGTAAGTACATCTAGGGTGAAATTATTTAATAATTTATGCATCTTTAGATTCACAGATATAAAAGGTTTATCACCTTTGAATTATATCCTATTGTGATCAAAAAATTCACTTCCTATTGTGGTTTCTCTATAAGATATACATTATAAATGCATGGTGGGTTATATATATGTTGTTTGCTTCCCTGAGTTTCAAACAAATTGGTTTGTTTACCAATCCACAAACAACTCTATATTAAGAGAGTGCTTTGTCAGCTTTTCCATGTGAATAACAAAGCAAAGATGTTCTCTTTAAAAGGATCAAAAAACCAGGGATAAAACATTGTGCCTGTTCTAGATGGCTTTTGCATATTACCATAAAAAGCCATTTCCATTTGGGATATGCAATCCAATATGGAAATGCCCTTATTTATTTACTGGGTAACTTTAGAATGAAAAATGAATGATGACAGTTAAATTTGACTAACAATAACAAAAAAGAACACAAGAACTTAGGAAGAATTTTTGTATTCTCAAAATGACATTTACAAACCAATTAGAGTTTGGTTTTAATCCACTTCATTTTGACTTCATGAGGATGGCGACACAGATTCTATTTTCTGCTTGGCTAATCCCTGCATCACTCTGAGTTGTTTTTAGAGTCTGCTTTTCCAAGAATTAGCTCTGCCTTTTGGAAAGTTTTACTTGGGTAGTGAATGATCTCAGGCTTAACTTTGCATGCAGGCAGATTTTTAGTCTTTAAAAATATTCAAGGAAAAAGATGTAACATTTACTATAAAAGAGAAGAATGTCTTTAAGGGCTTATATTTTGAGTTTGCTATCAACTTTGAGTAAGGACCATTTTAATTTTCTAACATCATTATTTTAACCATCATATTTTGATATCATAATGACAACAAATATTAAATAGCTTAGATAATTAAAAGGGTTAAAATATACCAACTCAGAAGGATGGTCATTAATTAAAACAACTAGAATTTTTTATGAATAGGAACACTCATTTCATATCATTTAGGCTGACTTTTTTATTTCATTGGTTCTTTTAAATTATACCATGATAGTAGAATCCGTTTTGACATAATTATACAAACATGGGATATATCTTATTCTAATTCAGTCCCTAATATCTCTCCTTCCTCTTCCCTCCCACCACTCCCTGCTCCCTTTCTTCTAGTGATCTTTCTGCCATTTATCCATAGTTATTTTTTTGAATTAATTTTTTAGGGATGCACACATTGGAGAGATTCACTGTGCTGTAGTCATATATGTACATAGGAGAGTTATGTCAGATTCATTCCACTATCTTTCCTATTCCTTTCTCCTCTCCCTTCCCTTCATTCCCCTTTGTCTACTCCACTGAATTTCTGTTCTTTTTAAAACCCCTCCCCCTTATTGTGGGTTAGCTTCCACAATTCAGAGAAAACATTTGACCTTTGGTTTTTGGGATTGGCTTATTTCACATAGCATGATAGTCTCCAGATCCATCCATTTACCAGCAATAGTCATAAAGTCATTTTTCTTTATGGCTGAGTTATACTCCATTGTATATATATACCACTTTTTATTTATCCATTCATCTGTTGAAGGGCACTTAGGTTGGTTCCATAGTTTAGCTATTGTGAATTGTGCTGCTGATTGACTATTAATAGAACCCATTGTAGAATACCTTGTTTTTAGAAATTATAATGAGATTGGAATATATTGGTGTTCTTCCTGCATGCAGGATTTTGTCTGGAATTTATTATTATAAAAATCCCAGACTTTTTAGAGCAAAACTCATTGCTATGCAAAAATTTGTTTTCATTTATTTTTTTTAATTTCAATGGTACATCTGTGAATAAAAATGGCCATTGCCTTTTTGATGACAAAATTATCTAAATAAAATAAATAAAATATGTACTTTATGATTGATTTACATTATCATCTCTGACAAAGAGTCATTATAGGTATTACAAGTTGTTATTTTCTAAACCTGAATTCCAAGTTTCTTGCAAGATCATTTCTTAGTCTAGTTACTCTGCTATGGAAAATAGAAAGTATCATCTGCTTATGTAGATATGATGTCAAAATAATGTTCCTATTACATCATCAGGGGATCACATTTCCAAGGTTGCTTTCTTAAAGAAATACTAAAGTTTGATCACTAAGATTAAATTAGGAATTTAATAGTGTCAAATGTAATAATGATGAAAATATTTCTTTGCTTTTGAACTTCAGTGAATTGCAGTTGAAATGAGCAAATTACAGGTAGCAAAATTACTGCATTAGCAAAGAAAGTAGTACATTAGTAGATTTAGTGTTGCCATCTCATTTGCTTAATATATACCACAGAATTTGGAAAATACTTTGTTAAGTAATTTAAACATATACTTTTATTATTATTGCTTAGAAAAGAGACAAGCATGCACAAATAATGAGGCTTTAGGAAAACTGATGGCTGATATAGAAATTTAAAGAACTGTGATTAGCTTTCCTAGCCTGCATTATCATTGGAGCAATAGTACTGTTTTAGTCATCTTTTTTGCCCTATGACCAAAACACCTGTCAAGAACAATTTTAGAGGAGGAAATGTTTATTTTAGGGCTCGTAGTTTCAGAGGTCTCAGTCCATAGGGTGCCAACTCCATTCCTTAGGACCTGAGATAAAGCAGAATGTCAAGGTGGAAGGGTGTGACTAAGGAAAGCAGCTGGTCCCATGGCACCAGGAAGCAGGGAGAGAGAGAAAGACACTGAGTCTCCCCTCACCAAGATGAAATATAAACCCCAAAGGCATGTCCCCAGTGACCCACCTCCTTCAGCCACACCCTACTTGCCTACAGTTACCACCCTGTTAATCCCTACTAGGGGATTAATTCACTGATTGGGTTTTGAGGATTTTAACCTAATCTTTTCATCTCTGAACTTCCTTGCGTTGTTTCACACATGAGCTTTCAGGGGACACCTCATATCTAAACCATAAAAGGTACTTTGTGTTTGAGTTAGAGAAGACTATAGAGAGTATCTGGAGTCATGTTCAGATTTATCGTTGCTACCATGGAAAATAAATCTTTAAGGGAAAACTAAGTAGAACTTTGCACATGAAAGTAATATATAGCAAAAATAATAATGATTTTTACATTGTAAAAATTTACCAATAATAAAAGACATTACTATAAAAATGAGCAGTTATATTGCATTAATATGACACAAATTATCATATTCCCATTAAGATTTTCATGTAGCAATCTCCTGTTTCCTGATGGGGAACTTTTAAATTGCTTGTCACAACAGAAATTAAAAGAAATAGGTATGTTAGCTCATATTTCCCAGCAGCCTGAAGAACCACAAATGGGGAGAGCAAGGGAGGGAGACAGACAGACTGACACAAGACAGACAGGAGATGGGCAATATTGTGTCTCCTTTTGATTTCCTGTCTTCTATATTGTTTTTGGTTCAGACACCACACACAAAAAAACTGAATATATTCAGGACAGTTTGATCCAATCACTAATAAGTTGAAGCTATTTTTGTCCTGCTTATCCATTGCAGTTGTTTGGATGAATGAAATAATTGGATGTAACTAGCCCAAATTCACTCACTTAGAAAAAAAGGAGCCCAGGTGTGGTGACCCATACCTGTAATCCTAGTGACTTCAGAGGCTGAGGCAGGAGGATCAGCCTCAGCTATTTAGCAAGGAACTAAGCAAATTAGCAAGACCCTGTCTCAAAATTTTCAAAAAAAAGAAAGAAAGAAAAGGGCTGGGGATGTGGCTCAGTGCTAAAGCACCCCCAGTTCCATCTCTGGTTCCAAAAAAAAAAAAAGAAAGGTTTTGTCAATGACCCTGGGTGCAATTCCCAGTACCAAGAAAACAAGGAGACCTGCAAAACACAAAATATGATACCTGTGTTTGTGAATAACTTCAATCCACCCTTTATACCAAAATTCAATATTTTCTACTAACCTTTCATGCTCTATTATAATTTATCACAATTTTCCTTTGTGGAAAATAGTCAATTTACATGTTTTATCCATAGTAGGAGCTTTTATTTCAATATAATGAATATGCTATAGTTAAGCAATGGTCTCTTATTGGATTAGGCAATTTAAATTAAAAAATTTAAAACTAATCTTGTGATTTTAGATTTATAGTGTAGATGATATCCTATACCAAATTTGTTTAGAAGCATTTACAACTTTTTTTTACAGTTGAGAAAAATAACATTGTAGGTCTACACAGTCAAAAATTAATTATTTTGAATGAATGACGAGTTTTCTATAAATCATTTCAACAGTGAAAAATGCAGTCACTGCATTCCAGTGCAACATGATATATAATAGACATTTTGTGGATGGTGCACCTAAGTATATTGAGTTTTTATAATTGATTTTAGTAAAATTCAGCTATGAAGGAATAAATAAAATATTAGTAAGTTTAAGTCTTAGAGTGTTCCATATGTCACATCTGCATTATAATCTCAGAAAGGTTTTTAAGCAAAAGCCTTTCGAATATTTAAATAATGATAGAAAAATATGGCATCAAATGGCACAAATAATTTTAAAAATTTGATGTAATTCTAATTGTCAAAGGTAAGGTTTGAATGTAAAGTATATTTTGTTGATAGTTGGGCCTTTTTTATTTCATTATCTTCAAAATGGAATTAACTGATAAACAATTATGAGATATCATAGAATATGCAAATGAATATCTGAACACCTTATGACTCAGTACTGAGAAAATAAATATCAGGTTGATACATATGTTTGGCACTTAAGTAATTATATAAAAATGCATGGACCATTTATCAGATGGAACATGAAATTTAAGATAAAATGTACTGGTTTAAAATAATATTTGAGTAAAATAATGATGAACTGGATCTTGGTTGATATCATTAATTCTTATAACAGGGTAATTTAATTCTCATAACAATAGGAGTTAATTCTTATAGGAGACCAGAAACTTTACAACTGTCTTGTGATTACATTAAAAATAAAGAACTATACTCAGATTTATTGTTTAATGACAAACTTGTGGAAATAATGTGTCACGTGATATCCATTTGACAGATGAGTAAACTATTAAAACTATTAAGTGACTGAGAAGTTGATGTAATGTTAAAATTGAAGAAGTGATTGAAACTCAGTGCTTTTTACATTTAAGGAAATACTGCTTGTCCTGTCATGTTGCTCTTGTGAGATATTATTTCAGTATTGCTGACTAAGGGGAGGGGATTTGGTGGTAGGAAGGATAGTAGAATGAATCAGACATCATTACCCTATGTACATATATGACTATATGACCAGTGGGATTCCACATCATGTACGACCAGAAGAATGAAATTATACTCCTATGTATGTTGTATCAAAGTGCATTCTAATGTATAATTAATGTATAACTAATTAGAACAAATTTAAAAATCGACCAAAAAACCCTTCAAAATAAAAAATAATTCTCTTATCTATTGTCTGAGGCAGTAGCTACACAATTGATGCATTTGTATCCAAAAAAGGTGAATTTTGCTATTCATAATTATACTTCATAAAATTCATCTTTAAAATGAAATAATAAAGAAGAAAGAAAAATGCTAAATAAATTTTACCTTAATTGAAGAACAGTTTTGCCCTGAAATATTTTTTCCAATTTATCATCGGTAATATAAATTCAAATATACAAACTCCTTTTGGTAAAAACAAAAAACAAACAAACTAAAATTTGTGTAGGAAAACCATGTTCTAAGTAACATAGTTTATCCTATTTCTTGTGTACAATAATTCCATAACAGTTTATTCTTAATGCATAAATGAGCTTAGAGAGTTTTATTAAAACTAAGATCACGCAACCAATAGATCACTGAGCTGGAATCAAATCCAAATTCATCTCTTCTCGAAGTCCATGTCATTTCTGACAGGACTGTCTGTATAACTACCTGGGGGAGCGTTATGAAAAAGTTGGGATTGGAGCTGATACTCTATTTCATTGATCTGAACTGGGAGCCCAGACACCAGCAATTTTTAAAGGCTTATCAAGTGAGAAGATCATACAGGTAAAGATGATTATAATAGAACAGTTGCTCCAGGATATATGTATTTCAAAATATAATACTTAGAATCTGTTCTCCCAAGATTTGTTCAGACCTCTAGCATTTTCTTCCTCAAGTAGTGACTAAGCCTACTGATCAAATCTTCAATTACTGGAGCACTGCTTATTGCTAACAGTCCTATCACTAATGAGAAATGTTTTATCCACCAGATGAAATAGAGAAATAGATTAGCTGTCATGTAAGACTGGTCACTAAAACATTCTCTTTAGGATTAAGGGAGACTTGCCTTATCTCCAATTTACACAGTTCTCTCTCTCTCTCTCCCCACCCTACTTCTCCATTCCTTCCTCTGTTTATTATTTACACACCTGTTTGTAACATAATGGTGCTCTCAAAGAATGATTCCACCAAAGTGTTATCCAGGTGAGAAGAGCTGTGTACAAAGACGGTCATATAGGTGGTTTTTGACTCTGGTCTGTTTTGTTTTTTCTTTTTTCATCTTTTCTTGTCTTGATCCCAATTAATGTCATTGTGTCCTGTTATCAATGGTTTGATGATAGGTTTCTCCGATAGTAAAATTGTCTTTCATTCATACAGCTGATTAAGACCTCTTATTCAACAAGTACTTCCAATAGTAACTAAGGGACAATAAAGAAAAAAATGGCAATAAAATAATATTTTTCATAGTATAAGTTGGTGATCCCATGAGTCCATTTAAAATAAGCAAATGGATTAGTTAACTTCATGTTCTGTGGTATTAATGCCACAAATAGGTTGGGTTTAATCAGAATCCATTTGCAAGAATTAGTATTGCAAAATAGTCTGTGTATTCCCCAGATGTATGAACTTTAGTGACAGTACTTAATGGATCAATAAAAGGTTCTGAGTTTTTACTTCTCATTTTTGAACTTGTTCATTTGGACAGACACAGCTAAAATGTGCAAAAGTCATTGTCAATCCACACATGTGCATGCCCCCCACAGGTTCAAGCAGTGCATTTTTAAAAGTTCAATCAAGTATAATTAATTACCTCCAACATGAGCAAAAGCTCTTTAAATTATTTTAAGTCAATGTTTATAGGAAAAATTGGCCTACAATGCACCTCAGGTTCTTAACCTTTTGGAGAACTTACAAAAAAGCTGCTTCTCTATAAAGGTAACATATATTGCCAATAAAATATATAAGGGAGGACATCTACTTATAAAACTTAGAAAACAATTTAGCAGAAACAGTTGTTTCATTAGTCTTCTGCTTTTTAATGACTGAGACCATCCTGGGGCTATTTAAAAGATGATTTAATTTGTCCTCTAAACACATGGATGAGTTCAGAGTATTTCTTTTTTCTCCTGAATCAACCATGTCTGAATTGACATTAAAGGCTTAGCTCAGGAATCTTTGTAATAATAAATCTATCTTTTAAATTACTTTAAGTTGGTAAATTAAATAGCCTTAAGCATCCATAAAATAAAGTATTATAACTACTTGTAATGATATAATTCATAAATTTATTGACAAAATTAAGGATTGCTTCAAATATAATTTTAATGTAAACTATATTTTAATATAAACTAACTGAAATTCTTGAGCAGTATTCTGTTTGATTATCTTATATTCCTCAAGGAAGTGACCATTTGAACATATAACCCTTATAAAACTTTTCGGTTTTCCCTAGACCAATGAGTAATGCCATAATCAGTTCACCCAGTTGTTCAAAGCGAATCCTACAAATCATCCTTGATTCCCCATTTTCTATCTTTCCAAAATTCCAATCCACCATGATGCCTTATGGCTTGTATTTTGGAATACATCACTAAATCTTTCATACTTCCCTACCTTTGCAGCCACCACTATAGTTCAAGTTGTTCTCATCTCTAAGATTACAGGAAGATCTTCCTGTTAGCCATATTTCCATTCTGGCTGTATGTCCATTCCTTTTAACATACAGTTATTCAGAATAATATTTAAACAATTTAAGGCCTTAGCACTTGCTGTTCCAGCTGCCTGGGATGCTTTTCTTTCACTGTATATTACATAGCTGAACCTCAGTGAAATTATGTGCTTTATTAATTTAAGATTGTCAGAATAACATGTTTCTCTGGTCCTAAATAACTATTTAAACCATTCTTTTTATTTTGTTTTAATTTGTCTTTATGTTATTTCATATAATACACACTGGACTTGGGGTCTTTTTTTTCCCTCAGAAAATCTAATGATTGGAATCAATAATGGAGGAAGGATGTATTGCATAGGGGAAAAAAGGGGAGTGGGATTGGGGAGGGGGGTAAGAATAATAACAGAATGATGCAAACATCATTGCCCTATATACATGTATGATTACACAAACGGTGTGACTCTACATGTGTACAACCAGAGAAACAACAGCTGTACCCCATTTGTGAACAATGAATCAAAATAAATTAAAAATAAAAAAATAAAATAAAATTGTATCTAGTAAAAAAAAAAAATAATAATAATACACATATGAGAAAAGAAATCCCTTCCTTCCTCCCTCCCTCCCTCTCTCTCTTTCTCTCTCTCTCTCTCTTTCTTTCACACAGGGGATCGAATTCAGAGCCTCTTGCATTCTAAGCACATGCTGTACTACTGAGTAACAACCCCAGCTTCTAGTTTTTTCATTACTAGCTGTATTTAGGGAGTATAGTCTGGGAAATTGTCTGTTTTATATTTAACCTATCTTAGAAAATGATCATTTTAATAATAGTCATTACCATATATTCAAAATTAGTTTGTAATCTTAAAAAATAAAAAAATCTTAAAAAAATCTTAAAAAATAAAAATCTTAAAAAATAATCTTAAAATTTTTTTAAAATCTTAACCTTAAAAAATCTTAAAACATCTTAAAAAATCTTAAAAAATAAAAATCTTAAAAATTTTTTTAAAAAAAATCTTTAAAAAATAAAGGAGGTACCGGCCAGAAATTTGGTTGCAGTTAAGACAACCGACAAATTCTAAAGCATGAGGGAGGCAAGGGGGTTACTAATGGAGATAGAGACAAGGGAATGCCTCAAGTTACTCTATTCATTCAGTTATATAGTTAATACTTAGTGCCTGCAAAGTTCCTGGTATATCTGAATTATGTATAAGAATGCAAAAAATGACATCATTATTGGAGAATATGATACATAGGGCACAATGTTTTTTGTCTTTAAAATATATTCTGTTCTTGGTTTGTTATTTTTTAATTTTTTCTGTTTAACTAGTTATACCTGACAATAGAACGCACTTTGATACATCTTATATAATGAAGCATAATTTCTCATTCTGGTTATACATGATGTAGAATCTCACGGGTCATATAGTTATATGTATATATACATAGGATAATGATATCTGATTCATTCTACTATCCTTTGTACCCACATATGCACTCCCTTCCCCTTACTCCCCTCTACCTAATGTAAACTAATGCTATTCTTCCCTAACCCCCTCCCCATTTTGAAATAGCATCTGCATATCAGAGAAATCATTCGGCTTTTGTTTTTTTTGGTATTGGCTTATTTTGCTTGTCATGGTATTCTCCGGCTCCACCCATTTACCAGAAAATGCCAAAATTTCATTCTTCTTTAAGGCTGAGTAATATTTCATTATATATATGTATAAATATATATACCACATTTTTTTTTACCCATTCATCTGTGAAGGTCACCTAGATTGGTTCCATAGTTTAATTAACGTGAATTGAGCTGCTATAAACATTAATGTCATTGCATCACTGTAACATGCTGATTTTAAGACCTTTGGGTATAAACAAAGGAGTGGAATAGCTGTGTCAAATGGTGGTTCCATTCCAGGTGTTCTGAGGAATCTCCATACTGCTTTGCATAGAAGTTGCACCAATCTGCATTCCCTCCAACAATGTATGAGTGTATCTTTTTCCCCACATCCTCGACAACATTTATTGTTGTTTGTATTCTTAATAATTGCCATTCTGACTGGGGCGAGATGAAATCTTAGAGTAGTATTGGTTTACATTTTTCTAATTTCTAAAGATGTTGAACATTTTTTCTTATATTGGTTGATTGATGGTATTTCTTCTTCTGTGAAGTGTCTGTTCAGTTCCTTAGCCCATTTATGGATTAGGTTATTTGTTTTTCCGGTGTTAAGTTTTTTGAGTCCTTTATATATCCTAGAGATTAATGCTCTATCTGAGGTGCATGTGGTAAAGATTTTCTCCAATTCTATAGAAGAGTCCAAGTTATTGATTGTTTCCTTTGCTGAAAAGAAGCCTTTCAATTTGAATCCATCCCATTTATTGATTCTTGATTTTACTTCTTGTGCCTTAGGAGTCTTGTTAAGGAAGTCAGATCCTAAGCCCACATGGTGAAGATTTGGGTCTACTTTTTCTTCTATTAGGCACAGGGTCTCTGGTTTAGTGCCTAAGTCTTTGACCCACTGAGTTGAGTTTTGTGCAGGGTGAAACGTAGAGATTTAATTTCATTTTGTTGCATATGGATTTCCAATTCCCCCAGCACCATTTATTGAATAGGCTATGTTTTCTTAAGTGAATGTTTTTGGTGCCTCTGTCTAGTATGAGATAACTGTATTTAGGTGGGTTTATCTCTGTGTCTTCTCTTCTGTCCCGTTGGTCTATGTGTCTGTTTTGGTGCCAATGCCATGCCATATTTGTTACGATGGCTCTGTAATATAATTTAAGGTCTGGTATTGTGATACCTCCTGGTTCACTTTTCTTGTTAAGGACTTCTTTACCTATTGTGGGTCTCTTATTTTTTCAAATGAATTTCATGATTTCTCTTTCAAGTTCTATGAAGAATGTCATTGAGATTTTAATTGGAATTGCATTAAATCTGTATAATGCTTTTGGTAGTATGTCCATTTTGATAATATTAATTTTGCCTATCCAGGAGCATGGGAGGTCTTTCCATCTCCTAAGGTCTTCTTCAATTTCTTCTTTTAGTGTTCTGTAGTTTTCATTGTACAGATCTTTTATCTCTTTTTTAAAAATACTGTTTAGTACAATATCAATGCCTCAAGAATATTGGTTGGTCTTATGTTTCACTTTGTCACTGATATTCATTGCAATATAAATATCAACCTTGAGGGAAGAATGAATTCTGAGTTACACTGTTGTTGAGTTTGTACATTCCATCATACTCCGGTCTATGACAGCACTGTAGGTATTTGCAGACTATCCAATCCTTTAATCTTTAGTGACTTTCTTGTGTGTAAGGATCATCTTTGTTCACAAGTAAATTTCCAGAACCTTAAAGAAGGTCTGTTTTAGTAAGCACACAATAAATTATTGTTGAAGGTGTGGGTTTTACATTAGCAGATTATGCAAACATGTGACTGAAGGTCGTTAATTTGTGTGAAGAGCAATCCGGATTTCAAATCTGATCACATGTACTATCCTCAGTCTTATAGATTAAGGAATTAACATAAAGAAGCAAGGAAATGATTAGTGTTAGAATTGTTGTTTGAGTTTCACCACATATTTTCCTCTTTCTTATTGGTTATTTTGTTGTCTTAGCTAGCAAATTTCTTCCCAACAATCTTGGTTCATGTAAATAAAAGAATACTAGTGAAGGTGATATTTCAAATAAAAATATGAAGTATAATAAAATAAAGACCTGAGGTTTGACTTATAAGAAATATGTAAAATAATTTGTTCCAAGCTAATTTATAATTGTGCATTTTTAGGGAATAGATAATTATCAATATCAAACTTTATCTAAAAATCAGTAATAGAACATTTTTAAAAAGGAACAAAAGGAACTCAATTGTAATGCTGAGTGAAAGAATCCAGGTCTTAGTTGGAAATTTTATATATGGTATAAAAACTGACAGAGATTGAGGTTGCTGGAATATTTGCTGTTTGTATCATGCAATTTTAGAAAAATCCTTTTGGTAAGTTCTATGATAAAAGTTTACTATTCTGGTTAGAAAAGTAAAACACATTTTGCCTCAATGGATGATGAAGTACAATTAAACAATACCCACTGCTTTACTTTTTATCTAAGTGCATGCACTAGAATGGGAGACCTAGGTGAACATACAAATGATTTCTACGCAAACATATATGGTACTTGGAGGAGATATATTATGAGTGACATTTTAGATGAAATTTAAGTGACCATATATTTAAACTGTAATACAAATTGGATAGATAACTATCATTTCAGGATTTTCTGAAACATATCTTAAAAGAGAGTGAATTGATAAAATCTAAGAATAACTTTTAAAAGGTATTTAAATGTCTAAAATCTTATGCTGAAAAATGTAGACTATTTACTAAACATTTTTTAAAACCATGTGAAAAAGGGAATGTTCAGCAAAGAATATTTTCATGCAGTTCTCAACAAATGTCAATGGAAAACTGTGATAGCAAATTAATATAAATTAATACAAATACTATATATCACTTTGAGCAATACTCTTCTCAATTCCTGAACAGTAATGATTTCCCTGCATGGAGTTAAGTCAATAATAAAAGTGGAGAAACAAGATGACTTTTCTTTGGAACATAGTTTCTAGGAATTGGATGAGCTACTGTGCCATCTATCAATGGAAAAATTAAACAATTCGTATATCACCAATCAGATTAACATATCCATTTAATTTAGTCAATTTTACTACAACACCATTTCACAAGTACAAGTTGTGTCCATATAGATATTAAATACTTGGGAATAGCACAACAAAATGAAGGGACAAAGTAAAAATTAGGTGCTTGATGGGACTTTTTTTTTTTAACTCTGTAGGCTTAAACCCCTCTGCATTGTATAAAAAATGGCTCCTAAATATGTTCACACTGTAATCATTGGAACCTATGAACATGTTATATGAAAACGGTGAATTCAGGTTGTTAATTAACTGACCTTAAAATAGGGAGAGTATCCTAAATTATTTAAATAGGTGCTATATAGTCACCAGGATGATTAAAAGTAAGAGAGAAAGAAACAAGTGTAGGTTAGTCAGTGTGATGCAATTTGCAAAAGAACTGTTGTTCACTTTAAAGATGAAAGAAGAACCACAATCCAAGAAATATATAGGGGGGCTTTAAAAATTAGAAAAGGCAAAGAACCATATGCTCCCATACAGTTTCCAGAAAAGAATACAGTTCTGCTAATAGCTGAATTTATCCTTATGAGGCCCATGTCTGACTTCTGACCTACTCAACTGTAAGATAAAAATGTTGTGTTAAGTCACTGAGATTTTCAGAATTTGTTACAGCAGAAATTGAATTTTAATACAACTTCTTACAGATTTTTGCTTCTTAGATCCTTGGCTTAGCTCGTTAATAGTACTACCTTTTCAGTTTCGGGGCCAGCTTCACTCCCTTCATTGACATTATTCCAGCAGTTCTGATTTCTAGGACTCAGGATTTAAATCACAAGAGGCACCAAGGGAGAAACATATCCCCTCACTCTAGACCTAGATTATTCCATTTTAAATAGCCATATCAACTCTTGAATCTATGTTGAACCACATCAAGGCCAATTCTCATCCACTTCTTTTCTAGTAATGTTCAGAGATATATATCTTTTCAGAATTCTCACTGGGATCCCTTCTTAAATGATTAAAAAGGAGTGCACATGTGTATGTGTGCATTATTATGTGTATGCTTACACCATTTAAATACCCAAAACTGAGCTACAATCTTATATGCACAGATATACAATGTATACTTCCAAAATAACAACAGCAAAGTTCTACAATAAAGTTAATTTGTAGAAAGTAACCATTCCTATCCTTTTGATCAACCTTTGCATGAGTATGCAAAACATTTCACTTTCTAATGGAAACAACTGAAATTTCTCCTTTGCCAGAGAAAGTCTTTGTTTCATATTTACATATATAAATGCTAATTAGAAAGGTAAAGATTTCCACAAAAGAGATAGTCTGTTCCAAAATTTTAAATATCTCTGTTTATTTTGGAGAACTGCTTTGCAAAAGTCCTGAATTTAGTGGTCTTGGTTTTAGTTACTCTGATTACTATTTCTGAAAGTGACTGTCATTCTTGGGGACTTTCATTCCCCAAATGAATGAAATAGTAATTGTTATATGAGGAGTAAGAGTATGTAGGAAATAATATTTAATTATTACCATAAGTAATTCTCTTTATTCTTGGGTAAGTTTTCTGAGAGTCTACACTTAACATTTTAATAAAGTAATAACCAATAATATCTAATGTTTACAACATATTAAAGATTATCCTAATTATTTTTAAGCATATCTTCCTATTATGTCTCCAGCTTGGAGGGTTTTGTTCCCCCAAAATCCAAACTTAACTAGGAATTTCCCATCTATTCTCTGGCCCAGGATGTAAAATTATGACCTGGATAAATTAATAATGCTGCAAAATAAAGTGACCTAGAAATACAGCTAATCTTATCAGTATGCATTTTTAATTGAGAAAGTCTAATTACTCAGATAATTGTGGGGCTTATTGCTTACTTTTAATTACCATAAAAATAAAAAAAGAAAAGACATAAATTTGTGCTGCTATATATGCTTCATGCCCTATAAAACTGAATATACTTTTTTATGACCCATTTGGCTTCATTCACTTTATCAGCAAATAAAATGCAATATGATGCTTTTATAATTTCATACTACTTTTTTGATTTTTTTATAATTATAAAACATCAGTTATGTGTAGAAGCATGATTCTGGTCAGATAAGTTTATTAACTTTGTTTAGATAATTAAGCATTTCAAAAGATCAGTAGTTTAGTTTTGAGGTTTCATAAATAGAAATGCTTAGGGAAAAATTCCTCATAGTACTTGACACAATTTATTCTGAATTAATAAGTACCCTACCTCAAATAATTGGTCTGAAAGAATAAATCCAGATTAACTTAAAGTGTGCTTGGAATTTGTGTTTTAGTGTAATTTGTTGTAGAATTAAACAGTTTTAATTGAGAAGTTGCATCTTTTGAATTGTTCTCTTTCCCTCTGAGGGCTTAGTCCCATGACTTGCATGAGTGGATATTCAGTAAATGTTGATTATATTATTAAGATATTTTAATAACTTATTTTTAGTAAACTTGAATAAATAAGTAATTTTGTTATAATCCCTGGACCCTTGCCTGTTGGCAGGCTATTTCTCTTCAAGAATTTCATTTATCTTTTAGTCTTCACATCTTTATGTCTTGTGCATACCATTGTTCAGTTTTGGATGTTGAGGGGTATGTGGGTGTGTATGTGACTGTTGGTGTGTGCTTGTATGTGTGTCTTTTTGTGAGCCACTTCACCTTAACCTGTCCTTTCTATGTTCCTGGGCATTTCATGCATTTTCCCATTGATATTATATATTTTGTCTGATCCAGGATGGCCTAGATATCTAAATATCACATATTACAAGTATAAACTGAAACTCAGAGAGGTAATAAGGATGAAATTAAACTCTAAATAGAAATATAAGTAAGACATGAGGACACAGATAATGAGATTGGGGGAATGGATGTGTGCAGACTTTTACAATATAGATATGCTAATTAAACTGATTTGATTATTATGAAAGTACACATGCATTGAAATATCCCATATCCCATAAATATGTACAATTATTATTTGTCAGTTATAAATAAAAATTTAAAAAAGGAATTTTCTATTTGGAAGAAAATCATATTATTGAGAGAACATAACCTTGAAAACTAACATATTTATTGAATGCTATTGCATTCTTGAGTTTTATGAAAATAGAAGTAAAACAAAGGGAATGGAAGATGAAGGCAGGAAGGAAAGAAGGAAAGAAAAAGAAAATGGGCTTATCTAAAAGTTGAATGTTCCTCTCATGGATATAAGTATCAGTTCTAGTTTTAGTTTATGAATAAATATTGTAGAAGCACCCACAACATACTCCAACCCAAAACTGAGCCTGATAAATTACTATAGGGGAAAATCTTCAGAGTTCCTATAGCTTCTTAAAAGAGGAGCCTCTTAAAAGGGAATAATTACCTTAGGTAATTATAGTTTTATAGGCTGACCTCAATAGCACTAACAATGATCTGGCTAGGGACTGGTCAGAATTGGTTAACTAGATGAGTTGCTATGACAGTGTGTATTAATATCTTCAAACATCTGGATCTGAATTAGATGTTGTAAAGCTATCTGAACTTAAACAGTCAAGCTATGTTGTAAGTTTCCCTTTCCAAGATGATTTTTAGCTATCACAGGAAATTCTATTGGGCCCTAGTGCAGCTTAACATAGGGGACTCTATTGGGCCTCAGTTCTTATATCATTTATATTAACTGATTAGGACACAGTCAGCCTGGGATGTAGCTCAGTGGCAGAGTGTGCTTTGCATTCACAAACCCTGGATTTGACCCCCAGTTCCAACATAAAGACAGAAAAAGAAGGACACAGTCCTGGATTAGGAACTGATAGACTAGTTCACACAGATAGTAAAAAATTTTCCTCAGCTCACAAAATTTACATAATTTGAAAATTGGGAATACAGGCCTATTACCCTTGATATAATGGTAGTTACAAGAAAGCCGTGTGGGAGCACAGAAAGATTGGGGATGGGTATGTGTGTGTATGTGTGTGTGTGTGTGTGTGTGTGTGTACATGGTTTGTGTGTGTAATGGGCAATATATATTGAGGAAATTTTCATAATGATATGATAGTTATGGTGTCATTAGCTAAAAACTCATTGAAAGATTTGTGGTGGTTCTTTCTTCATGTGCAGTATTTGGACCTTATTTGTAACAACTCTCATTTATATAATCTGTTTCAGTCCTTCTAAGGATGGCACACTCACAAAATGGGAATGTCCCCATCTTTCCACATAACTTCACAATTATGGAAATATGTGATCCTACAAAGAATATTAAGATATAGGCAAAAAGATTTGTCTGTGGTCTCTGAAAAGTGTTTCACTGGTGATAAAGCTAATTCAATTGACATCAAAAAATATTGCGTGAGCCAAATATATATACTCTGTGCCTTCACTTATAATATGATCTAGACTCATTGGGAGACAAATGCCAGAATGGTTCTGCTTCAGGGCATTTGCACTTGCTGATCTTGTTGTATGGAAATGCTTTTATTCCAGAGAGTCATCACAGAATTCCACTGCTCATTTCATTCAACTTTAATTTTAATTGTCACTTTACTTAAAAGGCCTTTCCTATAAATCTTCTCTAAAACAGAGCCAATTTCTCCATCCCTTTCATTCTCTTTACTTTCCTTTATTTGTCTTCATAGCCTTTGACAAGACCTGAGTTTGTGTAATGTATTTGTTTAACTGTCATTAGTTTCATTTCTAATTCTAGAATTTAAGCTTTATAAGACAGGAACTTTGTGGTGTTTATTCACTGCTGTATTTCTAGGGCACAAAGCAGTAAGCACACAAGTATTCACTCAACAAATCAATCAATCAATCAATGTTAGACTAAACATACTTATTCCAAGTGTATATTTTGTTTTTTTTTTTTTTTTTTCTTTTATTTACTTATTGATTCATTGAACACAAATGGAGTACAGCTATTGTTTCACTGGTTGTACACAAAGTAGAGTCACACCATCTGTGCATTCATGCATGTACACAGGGCAATGGTATCTGTCACACATTGTTATTAATTTTACCCCCCACCCACCCTCACCCCTCCCTTCCCTCTATGCTAGCTATCTTTCCTCCATTCTTGCCATCTTTCCCCCCCACATTATGCATCATCATTCATATATCAGAGAGACCATTCGGCTTTTGGATTTTTGGGATTGGCTGATCTCACTTAGCATAAGAGTTTCCAACATCATCCATTTACCTACAAATAACATAATTTTATTCTTCTTTATGGCTGAGTAATATTCCATTGTGTATATATACCACAGTTTCTTTATCCATTCATCCACTGAAGGGCATCTAGGTTGATTCCATAACCTAGCTATTGTGAATTGAGCAGCTATGAACATTGATGTGGCTGCATCACTGAGGCAATCTGATTTTAAGTCCTTTGGGTATA
>JAJEJO010049668.1:1063538-1189769 GCA_020662805.1 Glaucomys volans
TTCATCATATTAGGGAAATTTTCTGATAATATTTCCTTGAATAGATTATTCATACCCTTGGTTTGTATCTCTGCGCCTTCCTCAATCCCGATTACTCTTAAATTTGGTCTTTTCATGATGTCCCATATTTCTTGGAGGGTTCGTTCATGATTCCTAACCATCTTCTCTGTTTGTTCAACTTTGTTTTCAAGATTAAATATTTTGTCTTCATTGTCTGAGGTTCTGTCTTCCAGGTGATCTATTCTGTTAATTATGCTTTCTATTGAGTTTTTAACTTGGTTTATTGTTTCCTTCATTTCCTTGTTTCCTTCAAGGATTTCTGTTTGTTTTTTCCTCAGAATTTCTATCTCTTTATTGAA
Organism: Glaucomys volans; assembly: GCA_020662805.1. Taxonomy (NCBI): domain Eukaryota; kingdom Metazoa; phylum Chordata; class Mammalia; order Rodentia; family Sciuridae; genus Glaucomys; species Glaucomys volans. The sequence continues at coordinate 1,063,898 of JAJEJO010049668.1, forward strand.
GTAATTTTTTGCTTCCTGCAATTGCTCTATTAACTGATTATTCATAGCCTGAATCTGCTCTCTCGTCACATCATTCTCTTCTCGGATCACTTTAATTATGAACATTCTGAACTCCATTTCTGTCATTCCTTCTACCATGCTGTCTTTGGGTTCTCTTGATATGTCATCTAGGTTTAATTGGGACACTTTCTTCCCGTGTTTTCTCATGGTGATCGTGTATCTTCCCCTCTGTTGTTTGAGGGGTGTTTGATCAAGCGGTGACCCAAGAAAGGTGCTGTCCCACTACCTCCAGGTTGGGAATGATCAATGCTTCTGGGCAGAGGCAGCCTAGTGTTGATAGACAATTAGATACAGCAAGGTGGTAGACTCCGGGCCTGGGTGTGGGCCTGGGCACTAGTTCAAGTTGGGGTGGTGTCACAGAACTGTGCTCAGTGATGGAGACACTGGGCTTGAGAGCCCAGACTGACCTGAACTCCTCGCTGGGGGTTCAGGCAGTGGCAGGTGGTTGCTCTCTCCTGGGGACACTGTAAGCTATTGCCAAAGGCCCAAAGCTCCCTGCCAGATCACTTCAGACACTGCTGACGGCCCCAGGGAAGCTGGGGGAGTGGCGCAGAGTAGTTTCCACTCCCTGCCAGAGACTGCGTTCTCAGAGTTTCCCGGCTGGAACTCCCCCTGAAGCCGCTGGCGTCCCCAGGAAGCTGGAAATGGACCCCCACTGCCAGGGAATCCGCCAAACTCAGAGCAGTTCCACCTCCCCTGCCGGAGTCAGTGATTCCAGGGGCTCCGGGCCCACCTCTCCAGATGCGGCTTGAGGGCCTGGGAAGCCCAAGATGGGCGCTCTCTGCCAGGTGAGCTGGGGGGAGTGGCACAGAATAGTTCCCACTTCCCGCCAGAGACTGAGACTGCGTTCCCAGAGTTTCCCGGTTGAAGCTCCCCTGACGCAGCCGAAGGCCCCAGGAAGCTGGTAATGAGCCTTCTCCGCCAGTTAAGCCGCCAAAATGGCGTGGGGTAGCTCCATCTCCCCACCAGAGTCCGCGATCTCAGAGTTTCCCGGACGCCTCTGAATGCCCAGGTAGCCTGAGATGCTCGGTCTCTGCCTGGGAGGCCGCTGGCTGGTGCTGGAGCCCCGGCCAGTGACTCCGAAGCGCTACTGGGGACGCGCACTCACTTGTTGGCTGTCGCAGATCCAGGTCGGTGGCTCCGAAGCAGCTGCAGGTTCAGGCGCTCCGGGATCGTAGCTGTCCGGCTCCCGGATCGTCGCTCGCTTCCCGCGGCGGGCCGAGCCCAGCCCGGCTGAGTTGGTTCTGGAGCGGCACCTCGGGACCCCTTATATGTGCTTTGAATATTAAATCTCGTTGAGAGTCATATTCCTGCTGTTTGAATCCCGAGCAAGTAGGAATCCACGGAGCAAGTAGGAATGCAGCCTTCCTCTAATCCGCCATCTTGGATCTCCCTATATTTTGTATTATACAAATATATTTAATTTCATGAAATTCTTTGTTATTGATCCTTTATATTACATTAAAATTATCTCAAATATATTAGAATAGAAAAATAAAAGTATATCAATTGTTTGTTATGCATAGAAAACTAACTTCAGGACTAAATCTTTTCATATTTAAGATGTTATTATTTATTTGATTTAGTTAATCTTATATTAAATTACTGTAAATACATTATTGCTCCAAATAACAATACTAGAGGAAGTTACTTTAGATTCTACACTCTTTACTGGGTGACCCAGGAAAATTGCAGCCTGGACTATTGTGGTAGCCTCTTAGCTAGTCCCCTATTCTCTAATTTCTTCCTGCCTCAAACTATAGTCAAATGTACTACAGTTAGTGTTTGAAAATGACAATTCTAAGCATGTAATTCTGTTCATAAAGTGTCATATTTCTACTATATCAAATCTTTCCTTCCTTCCTTCCTTCCTTCCTTCCTTCCTTCCTTCCTTCCTTCCATCCTCTTGCCCGCCCACCCTTTCTTTCTTTCTTTCTTTCTTTCTTTCTTTCTTTCTTTCTTTCTTTCTTTCCTTCCTTCCTTCCTTCCTTCCTTCCTTCCTTCCTTCTTTCTTTCTTTCTTTCTTTCTTTCTTTCTTTCTTTCTTTCCTTTTTCTCTTTCTTCTTTCCTTTTTTGTACTGGCATTGAACTCAGGTACACTTGACCACTGAGTCACATCCCCAGCCCCCATTTTTATATTTCATTTAGAGACAGGGTCTCACTAAATTGCTTATGGCCTCCTTAGGTCTCTGAGACTGGCTTTGAACTCTCAGTCTTCCTGCCTTAGCCTCCCAAGCTGCTGGGATTACAGGTGTGTGCCACCACATCTGGCTATCAAATCTGACTTTCCAACCTGTGTACAGTACATTCTGCACCAATTATCAAAATTGTCAAAATAACCTCTGGTTATACCAGCTTTGTGAACATGTTCCTGGTCCACGAAAGGGTTTCTTCCATATTTTTTATGACTTTGAAGTCACTTAGCATAGTGCTTTATGCATAGTTTGTACTAAGGAAGAGTTTCTTGGTGATAACTGTGATGTTCAACCATTTTTCTTTCTTTAATTTTTTTGTTTGATTGTACCAGGGATTGAATCCAGTGGTGCTTAGCCCCTGAGCCACATCCCCAGACTTTTTCATTTTTGTTTTGAGACAGTATCTTGCTAAGTTGCTAAGGCTGGCTTTGAACTTGCTGTACCCCTGCCTCAGTCTCCCGAGCCTCTGGAATTACACAGGCATGTGCCACCATGCCTGGCCTCAACCTTTTTTCATCTTTACCACTGCTGTAGACTCTAAAGATGACCTCTGCATGAAACTGCTTATTAGCAATATAATACTACTACTGTAAACTGGTAAATACCCATGTATCAGTGGCTCAATATAGTCTAAATCAAGGTAATTAATATATATCCTTTACCAAACATATTTATCATTGTTTTGTGATGAGAACACTTAAATTAACCCTTTTAGCATTTTACAAGTGTACAACATACCATTGTTGACTACATTCATCATACTGTAAAATAGATCTTCAAAACTTTTCCTTCTGTGTAACTGAAATTTTGTATTATTAACACCCGCTCAATATACCCACCCTCCCAGCCACTGGGACTTTATTTTTTTTTTTTATTTATTATTATTATTATTATTATTATTATTATTATTATTTTTTACTTCCTCATTTTTTCTTTTTTGGGGGGATGAGCACATGACCTGTACCCTATCAGTTCATCCATATAACACTTCCATGTGGCAGACTTTAGAGGGCAAAGCAGCCTCTTCCAGAGCAGCTTGACAGGAGGAAGTCAGGAGATATTTAAGAGCAATATTTTAAAATCATAATTGACTTTTTAATTTTTGAACCAAATTCCTTTTCTACATATAATTACATCAATAATTTGTCATTTTTCTTAATTATGTTCATGTAATAAATTATGTTGACAGAGGTTTAAGTATTAAGCAAGCCTTTTATTCCTAAAAGTAACCACATTTTAACAAGACATGCTAGCTTTTGTATATTTTGTTTGATTTTATTTGCTTTTGCTCTTTGTAGAATATTGATATATCTGCTAAAAAATGCTAATGACCACAGTTTAAAAAAAAAAACAAAACAATATAGTCTATATGTAGCCCAGGTAAAAATCCAGTATGGTTGTTTCTTGTTGTTAACTGATATTTTTCAAGGGATAATACAACAAAATATCTCCCTTTGTTGTGTCTGAATCTTCTCCAAACGCCATGTCATCACTTTCTTCTACATCTAACCATTAAGCAGAGAAAACAAGCTAGAAAAGTCACAGCAGGTTATTAAAATCCTTGCTAGAAAAGCTAGGCATATCTGTTGTCTTCATTTTTGCATTTGATGAAAAAGTATGGCTAGCTACAAGGAGAATATAGGGCCTGGTAGGTGACTATGTCTCAGTGAAAATTCCATACTCTAAAAAGTTGACAATGTGTGTAGTTGTCTGAGTTACCTGTCTAGACCCTTGTTAGGAACTACTAGATTAAAAAGTAAAACAATCTAGTTGCCTTATAAATGGGGAGATTAATCTTGATTATCTTTAGTACAGAGGAAAATATGCTCAGAGTCCATTGTATATTAAGAAAACTTTGTTCATACTGGGGTCAGAATTCCTAAAATGAATGTCAATAAATATCAAAGAACTTTAAACACACAATGGGCACAAAATATGATTAATTTTTATATTGAATTTGATTGATTAAAATGTTGTGATAGCCATGTTGTTTCCTTTTATAGCATTTGAATGTGGAATTAAATAATGAAGACAGTGTTTTTTTAAAAAGCATTATATTTGACTCAGTGAGATCAGGTAGACTTGTCTTTGTCTCAAGATTGACACAAAGGGCTGGGGATATAGCTCAGTTGGTAGAGTGCTTGCTCACAAGCACGAGGCCCTGGGTTCAATCCCCAGCATCACACACACAAAAAAAAGGTTGGCACAAAACTTTATGCAGCCTGAGCTTGGGCAAAGATCACATCAAAAATATCTAGTGGTATAAAGCAATTTTGTTTTTCATTGTTGTGATATTGACACTTCTCCAGAATCACATCCAGAAATGAATAGCTTTATTCTCCAAATTCTAAAGGCAGAATCTAAAGGAAATCTAATTTCAGACTTGTTATTAAACAAGTTTTCTTAGTGTCTGCTATTGTAGGCAGTATTTGCAAGATAGGATATTCATTTTTAAAATATGTTTTTCTTTTACATGTTATAGATAAAAGTAATATAGGGTCATACAAAGATGTTATCTTTGTATGCATTGATTTTCCTCTTGGTTTTATTTTAATATCATCATTCACATCTGATTTTGATGTGTGTAGTATTTTATAAGTTGTTTGATCACTGTCAGAACTAAAATTATTTTTGTATATAATGCCCAAGAAATGCTCAAATAATAGTATATCTATGTCTCTTATCAACATGTAAGCCTTTATACAAGTAATTTTTTAGCATGACATTTTGCACATGCCTTCAAAGCATACAGAGATTTGTTGACACAAAATGTTGTGTGTCTGTGTACATCAAATATGTGTGTACATGTATATGCACATATAAAATATTCAAATGGTCTAAATGTGTTTGTAAATAGCATATTTTCCCGTGACAATGACAACTTTCTTAAATAACTATCATAATTCTCACAAAAATCCTATTGACAAAATAGCATTAGCTTCACATTGCAGATGGAAAACCTGGGCTCCAAATAAGTAAGTACTTTGTTCCTGATCAAACACCAAGTGGTATCAAACCCAGAATACTGCAAACTTTTCTTGTCAAAATACATCAGTCTGCCTGTAAAAAATTGGAAAGGAGCAGTAGTCTGATATTCTGAACTGGATATGAAGATTAGAATTGGGAATACATGCCTAGAAAAATGTGAATATATTCAATGGCACTTAGAATTTAGAGTTTTTAAAAATGAAGGTTTATATTCAGTTGAGTTTGAAATATAGTCTTCCCTAACATGGAGAGTCATCTTGTGTTTTCTTGAGAATTAAGTTCATAAATTGAGGTAGACTCAAGAAAATATAACATAATGAGACAGCATGGAAAAAATCTGTTCCCAATTGGCTGTACATTGGATATTTTACTATTTTTCTACTTCTCTTTTCTAAATTGTACTCTAGAGTTCCTTTTAAATGACTTCATTTTGGAAAAGAACTACACATGAAAATGAGTCAGGAAAAAAAGTAGATGCCTTTAGCTCCCATTAATATGACATTACTAATTCATGATGTGGATATTTTATTTTAATGCTAGTGGTGTTGCTTTTGGATGGATGCCAGGTGAATTTTATCCTATTACTAGGCCCATAATGTGGAGTAGTTTTGTTTAATGGTATGTATTAATGCAGCAGTGGACAGCTTGAATTGAGTCAAAGAAATGGCTATTGGCAATCATTGAAGACTTAAGAGATTTTCAGCTTTTATATGCCTTCTTAACTAGTATTCCAAATTATCTTCAGGAAAATCACCATTTAAATATTACATGCAAAAATGCAAGAAGCTTCTCACATGGTGTGATCTTATATGTAGAAAATCCTAATGATTATACATCTTTGTGTTTTAGTCAGATTTACATCACTGTGACTGATAAACCTGACAAGAACAACATAGAGGGTCAAAAATTTATTTAGGGTCACAATTTCAGAGTTTAAGTCCATGGTCAGTTGAGTGTATAGCTCTGGGTCCAAGATGAGGCAGAATATCATGTGGAAAGGCACGGCCAAGGAAATCTGTACTTCATTACAGTCAGAAAGCAGAGAGAGTTCCACTTGTCAGGGACAAAATATAAACCCCAATGACATGCCCCCTACTTTCTTTAGCCACATCATACCTGCCTATAGTCACCCTCTAAACCACTCAAATTATTAATCCACTGATTATGTTATTGCTCTCATAATCTAAATATTTCACGTCTGAACACTCCTGCACTGTCTCACACGTGAACTTTTGGGAGATAGTTCATATCCAAACCAAAATAATTTGTTATACCTAATAAACAAATGCAGGAAAGTTACAGGATATAAAATCAATATGCAAAAATATGTGTCTACACATTAACAACAGGTCATACGGAAATGAAAATAAGAATGCAATTACATTTAGAATAGCATCAAAAGGATGAAATACTTGGGATTTAATTTATCCAAGGAGGTAAAAGACTTACAAAATGCAAACAATAAAACAATGCTGAAAGAAACTATAGAATTTTTTGTGTGTGTGGTGTTGGGTATTGAACCCGGGGCCTTGTGCTTAACTGTACAAACTGAGCTATATCCCCAGCCTAATGTATTTTTATACATAAATAGAAAGGCATCCCGGGTTGATGAGTTGTAAGACTCAATATTGTTAATAGGTCACCCAAAGTTATCTATGGATTCAATATAATTATAATGAAAATATCAATGATTTTCTTTTAAAGAAATAGAGAAATTCACAAAACAAAATTCCTATGGAATCTCATGGGACTGAGAAAAGTTTAAAAAACAAAACCAAAACAAACAAACAAAAAACTCTAGAATATGAACAAAATTTTGTTTCAAAACTTCCTTCAAAGTTACTGTAATCAAAACATTCTAGTACTGCTTTATTGATTAATAGGCTATAATAGCTCAGAAATAAACTCTAACATACATGGTGAAATAATTTTCAATAAGATTGTTCACTGAAAATGTGACATTTGGTGCTGTGAAAATGTTATTTACACACAAAATAAATGAGGTTGGGTCATCTAACTTATACTATATGTAAAAATTAACTGAAAATGGATCAAAAATAAACTTTAGAACCCAAACTATAAAACATAGGAGTAAATGTGGATTTGCCAGTAAAATTTCTTGGATATGACACCAAAGGCACAGGCACAAGCATAAAAATTAGATAAATTTAAATGCATCAAAATTTAAAACATTTGTGCAAGAAAGGATGCTACAAAAGTGAGGAGGCAACCTACAGAGTGGCAGAAAATATTTGCAAGTTATATTTGTGGTAACTGATTTATATTCACAGTATACAAAGAACACATACAATTCAACAACACAAACAAGCCCCCAAAACTGAATTTTAAAAAGTCAAAGAATTTGAGAAAAATTTCCTCCAAAGAAGATATACAAATATCTAATAAGACCATGAAAGGATGTTCAATATTGCTAATCCTGAGGGAAATGCAAATCAAATCCAAATGAGATACCATTTTACACCAATTGGGAATGTGCCATTTTATATAAAAAATAACAGAAAATAACTAGTGACAGTAAGAAGGTGGAGAAATCTGGTGGGAATTTAAAATGCTACAGTTACAGAGGAAAACAATATGGTAGTTCTTCAAAAAATTAACCAAAATTGATATGATCTAGCAATTCTACAGAAGATATTTGTATACCAGTATTCATAGAAACATTATTGTAGCAAAAGATATAAGCAAGTCAAATATCCATTTGAGGGTGAATGGATAAACTAAATAGAGTGTGTGTATGCATTTTATATTATTCACCGGGTGTGGTGGCACATGCCTGTAATCCCAGCGGCTTGGGAGGCTGAAGCAGGAGGATTGTGGGTTCAAAGCCAGCCTCAGCATGGGCAAGGCACTAAGCAACTCAGTGAGACCCTCTCTCTAAATAAAATATGAAATAGAGCTGGGGATGTGGCTCAGTGGCCGAGTGCCCCTGAGTGCAAGCCCCGGTTCCAAAAAAAAAAATAAAGGAATGGTATTCTGACACGTGCTTACAACATGGATGACCCTTGAGAAAAAGGTTCTTCTTCAACCAAATGGTTGAGGAAAATAAACCAGGACAATTACTCTATAATCCTACTTCTGTGAGCACATGAGGTAAATAGATTCATAAAGAAAGAAAGTAGACTGATAGTTTCTAGAAACTGGGAGTGGAAAGTATAAGAATTATTATCTAATGGGTACAAGATTTCCATTTGGCACTATGAAAATTTCTGGAGATGGATGGTGATGATTTTTATATAGCAGTATAAATGTACTTAAGACCACAGAATTGTATTCTTACAAATTATTATAATGACAACTTTCATGTTTTGTACACTTTATCAAAATAGGAACCCTATGAGCATCTGTATAGACTTCAGGAAATGCTGGGATACATGAATGCTGGATGTAGGAGCTTTATAATGTGAATTTGAATTAATGTAGTTATTTCACTTGTCAATTGTGTATTTATTGTCAATATGTGTGTATATTCCAGCTTATATTCTAAGATAATTTATGGAGGTTTTAGCCTTTGGTTAAAAAAGAAACCCTTAATTTGATTCCAAATGAAAGTAAATATTATTTTCAGGGCTTAGTATGAAATTTAATGTAACAAATACCTTATTCATTTTAAAAATCTTAATTCTTGCACACACCAAGCAAGTGTTCTAAATACTAAACTATATTCCAGAGCCCAAGTGAAATAACTTTCTCATTCCATAATATAGAGGTGTTGTGCATAGAGAATATGTAGTATTATTGGTGTTTTTTTTTTAATTTTCGGGTCCTTTTTACATTTCATCATCCAACATTATGTTTTTATGTCATAAAATACTTGCCTTGATTTAGTAATAATAAGTGGGAGATAGGATTTAGAGAAGATTTTCAAATGTTATGGAAATTTGTTTACATATACCTAGATTCTTCTTACAAGGAAGACATAGGGATTTAGGGATGAATTTGGAAGGATTTAACAGAGACATGCTTTTATCACTATTCTTTGTTTTCTACACAGTTAATTAGAATTTGAGGAAAATATTGGTTCAAGGTAGTCACTTGAAACACAGATGTGACTATAAGGAGGATGATACATAATCACTGTGCATTAGAGTCATTATTGTGATTGTGAATATTTTTATCTTGTAAGTTGTCAATCACCTTTCTCCTTTAGTGCTGCTTGAAATGTGATCAGTTATTATTGTACTGACAAGTATTAATCTACTAGCAATTTATCATAGGCTCACAAGTGCCAAAATTCATTCTCATATATGCATTCACTGAAGAATACAAACATTATTTTCCTCTCTGAAACTATACAGTTTATTTTGATATATTATTTGGACTATAGGATCACAAATTATATTTAATTATTGTTTTAAATTAAAACATAGTTAAATATGTTTCCATACTTCAAATCAGTATAATAATCAAGTACATTTGATATTCAAGATCTTAAGGTAATATTTGATTATTTAAATATCAAAATGAAGATTTTGAATATATACTATTTTAATTGTATTTACTAATTAATTTAAAATAAACTATTTCTGAATGAAGACTCATTATCATTACATAAATGGGCCTATTAATACAAGGGAAATAATGTCAAAAGATCATTTCTGGCTCAAATCAATTATATTACATTTTAACTGAATGATAAAAGCTATTCCTTGTGTACAGCGGTGGCACTACTGACATATCATATAAGTTACCCTATTAATGCAAGAGAAATAAGGTCAACTGAGACATTTTCACTGAAGTCAATTATGCTATATTTTAATTGAAAAGTAAAAGCTGTTTTATTCAAAGGGAGCACAATTGACGTTCCATCATATTCCAGAGCCTTATAATATTGCAGTGACTACCTAACCAATGTTTCAGTTTTCCACATTTATACTGTGATTTTTTTTGCCTCATTAATTACATCATGTCTTCCCTACTTATAATCTTCTTAAGATCTTTATTGTACTTAATAAGTCCAAAATCTGAATGAGGCTATGGTACTGTGTGTTATGGCTGCTGCCTACTTCTTTACCTAACCTCACACTAGGACTTCATCATTATCTGAAGGCATCTTGATGGGTTGTCTAACGTTTTCCTTCTTTGCTTCTTCTAAAACTTTTCTTGTCAAAGACTTTGTCCATTATCTTCACTGCTGTATAGCCAGTAACTAGGAAATGCCAAGGAGAGGGTAGGTTATAAATATTTATGAAATGACAAGTCAATAGCAATCATACAGGTATATAGCATTCTATTGGTTCATAAGTAATTATAAGTTGATGTTTATGGTCTCTATTCTCCTTATTGGTTAGGTTAAGAATAAACTCTATTGCAGCACAACTATTTAGGATTCAGTTTGGGATATAAAAGGCATTTTATACTCTTGATGTTAAATCTGGAAGGAGCCCAGAGATATATTTTGTTTTACCTGCACCTCAATGCAAACCTGGGTTTCTGTCTTTCCTAGGCAGATCTAGCAGCCCTGGGGGCTAAATTGTACAATAGTACCATCATGCTAATCCTGAGCTGTTATACTTTTAGAGAGGATATGCATTCTCCATTTGGTAGCCCCCCCCAAGTCATACAATTTAAGTAACTCCACTTACAGATGTTGTCACTCCAAATCAGTTATAGACTCTGACTTAGATTCCTATGGAAATCTATTGAGTGAATCAGCCACATTTAAAACTGTCATTTTAATTCTGAAACTGTGTGTGAAGTGATGTGAGTCTGGGAAGTGAGTCTATCAGCAACTCAAAGAATCTGTGCCATAGAAAAGACTGAAAATCCCCAGAATAGATGTTTATAAATTTTATTTATATTCCAGAAGTTAGGTATGCTCAGTGTCCTTCTTTTCTTTAACCTTCTATGAAGATTATCATGGATTTATCATTACATGAGCAGATTTTATTTTGTGGCTTTAATGTAGATTCTGTCATTCATTAGTTAATTTTCTTCAAGAAATACTTAGAGAATCCAGATGGATTTACATTAAGAGATAAAATTAAACAAAACCTGCAAAAAAGAAAGCAACACTGTGAAATTCTTAGAAAGAAATGAAACTTGTAAATATATTTGGCATAAATTGATGACATAGATCTCGTCCAAAGAAAGAGTTCAAAGAAAAGTCACTGCAATCCATTAGGTGATAGCAGTAATACCAGAGAGCATGGCATTTGTTCTGTATTTTAGCAAAAGGCCTTGATAGGCAGACTGAGGGAGAAGAGCATTTCAGATAAACTGGCAAGACAAAGCACCAACAAGAAATAAGAGCAAGGCGTATTCAAACATAGAAAATCATCTAATTTGGTAAGGTCTGAAAATATGAATAGTAAGAGTTCATTTATATACAATAGTATATTCTGCCTAATTAAGTTCCAAAGTTATTGTAATGAATACTGTCCTGAACATCAATAATATGAAACATCAAGTTGCCTGACTCTTGCAAATATAATTGAACATATTTTCGACTATATCACTCTATCCTTTCTTCCTACAAACATAATTTATAAATTATTCTCATTGATTAACTCATTCACTAAATGTTTATTGAGCACATTCTATGTGTTAAGACTGATTGACACTGGGGAAACAGTGTCTTATCTCAAGGAATGTATAATGTAATGGAAGAGGTACAGAGCTCCTTCAAATTCTAGACCTTTCTATCCCCCTCCTTCTTTCAATATAGCTTACGATCATGGGAAATTTACTCTTCATGCAAACTCACTGGGGGAGATATTTGCACTGAGAGGTGAAGTTAGGTAGAAAAGGCTTCCTGCCTTTCAGATATATCCTGAGAATAACAAGACAGTAAGAAATTGAACAATAGACTAATTTTGTTAAGCACTGTGTGATATACTGATTTCATTTTACTCCTTATTAAGTAGAGTATGTCCTTTCTTTTTAATATAAGGTATTATAGGAATAAGAAGTCCTAAGTTACTGTAGTGTTTCTTTTACTTAATTACCTAATTGATCTTTGCTAAGTTACCTACATTCTAGTATGTACACCTCCACATATACAGCAATGGGTTAAAAATACTTTGAGGGATTTTTGTGAAAATTAGAGGGAAAATCAGTAGAGTAAAAAGCATAATACAAATACAAAATGCAAATATTTTCAGGAACTATTCAGTATCTTTGTTTCCAATTCCACATAGTTCTCTGCTTCAGAATTGACTTTTTAACTTCTGTATTTCATTTGTCAGTCTCTAGCATCCCAGGGACTACATACTGAGTGACAGACTTTAGAGATCCTAAGAAATATATCACATGTTCCCAAAAGTCTTTTATTTTACTAGAAACCATAATATTTTACTTAAATATAAGATTCAGTAATTAGCATGAAATTCATCAAACTCAAACTTATGTCTTCTGTAGTAGTAGCTCTTTGAAACTTTAAAAATTTTGGACTTTGCATATCTGAATTTTTCAGGTAGCATTAGATGTGCAACCTACAAATATATAAAAACTAAGAAAATTCTTCCCCAAATCAGTTTGTAAAATATTGTATCCATTCTGTTTACTTAATCTGATTAAGATGGTAGTCTGATAGCCATAGAGAAATTTAGGTAACACATTACAAGAACAAGCAAATTTATAATGGCTAACTCGACCCTACACCCCATATTGCCAGCTGTTCTCTATCTTGGTGACCAGTGTAAGTATGAAGAGGTAAAGGAAAGACAGAAAAGTGCTAGATGGGAATCAGAATAAACATGTAATGTAAAAGTCCATCTGATTTACAAAGAGGGCATGAGAAGGAGAACCATAAATCAGACTTCTTTTAAGTTCTTTCTTTCTTAGTTTCACATTCTGTCTAAAAGATTAAGCATTCAGTGGCTGATTACTTGTTTAGTATTATACCAGGGGAACTAAGAGAATAATTAGAAATGATCCTTGCGAAGGCAAGCAACTTTCAGGGCTCGCCAAAATGGAGCAATAGGCCTGAAATAAAACCGTATGTGAAGTAGTAAATTTCATTTTATAGTGTGTGAACACTGTAGAAATCTATGAGAGAAATCAACAAGGGCTGAAATACATAAAAAGGTAGGAGTTGAACTGAAACTTAAAGATGTTTAGAATTGGATGATTAAAAGAGGTGAGGAGAGCCTTCATGGTTGCAAAAGAAGATGGGAGGATATTTTAAAGAATAGAGAGGTAAGCACAGAAAAAAACATACGGATTCAATAAAAGATAGCTATTTTTCATTTGTTATGTTTGATTTGCTTATGGACACATATTTGGGTTCACTGCTCTGTCCTTGCTAATCTGGGAGATACAGGAGGACTACAGACCACATGGACACTTTTCTTGGTAATATTGTTCCTGCTGAAAATAATAGTGTCCCCCCTTCATTTAGCACTTACTGTGTTTCAAGCACTGTGCTATGCTTTTATACTTATTATCTCTGGGAAGCTTCAGAATACCTGTATGAGGGCAGGATGCAGAAGATTATATGGGAAATTTGTCTGATTCTCAAGTCTGAGATCCCATCTGACACTTAAGGAACTAATTACATATAAATGTGTGTGTATGAAGTTAAGGAGGTAGATCCTTAAATAATGATCAAGTTCTATGAAGTGGGAAATTATTTTGTCAAGTGGATTGATAAAATATGTTTGATATGTTCAGTTGGATGAGGAGGAGAAGGCCAAATTTCCAAAGTTCATGAAAGGCAAGCTTGTAGAGAGGTTAAAAAATAGCATGAAGCAACATACGAGGAGTATAAAGACCAGAGTTTAAATTCTCTCTACTATCTAGAGCTTCGTGTCTACTTTGTCATTTCAATTCACCAAATAAAAATTTCCTTCAAATTATGGTATGATTATAGAACCTACATAACTTGTTTTTGTATTGGTTCCTAAAGTCAAAGAGTTAAAAGGCATAGCTAACACACTCTAAATATTCACTTTTTAAGTGATAGAACAACCAAGATTTGCAGTTTGGTGTTCTGCAACAACAAAGCCTGATATATAGACTTGATTGATGGTTAAGAAATTAATTATTTGATAATAAAACTCAGAAACATATGAGAACCTGAAAAATTAGACAAGGAAGGAGGAGACACTATAAAAACATTATTAGGCTGATTATCCTCATAGGTAACTGTTATTGTTTAATATGAGTTGTCCTCACAAAGCACTTGTTTTATTGCAGTAACATTCAAGGCAAAATGATTAGATTACAAGTGTGGCCCATCCTACTTTGAATATTCTAACTTAGTAGTAACTGTAGGCAGGTGAGGCATGGCTGAAGAAGGTAGGTCACTGGAGGTATTCCCTACAAGTGTCCATCTTCCCTGTGGCCCTTTACCCTTTCTTCTTTCTGCTTCCCAACTTTCAGGAGGTGAGAAGGATTCTTCTGCTAACATTTTCCACCTTGATATTCTGCCTCATCTCAGACCCAGAGCAATAGAATGGGCCAGCCATGAACAGAACCTCTGAAACCATGAACCAAAATAATCTTTTCCTCCTCTAAATTTTTCTTGTCAAGTATTTTGGTCACAGCAACCAAAAGCTAACACATAACTTTCCCTCAAACTTACCTGGGACCCTCTGAAGACCCTTGTATATCAGAAATGTCCCTCAGAAGGTGATTTATCTTTCTCCTTCCTATTTCTGTTAACTGAAAGTTACTTCCTGGCATTAACCTCCTCCCTTTCCTGCAGCAGGAAACGGGAGCTGTAACTAAAATAAAAGAGGGTTGAGGAGGTGGTGTAAAAAACAGAAAAAAAGCAACTGATATTTAAAATGAATGTATAAAGGATTAAAAACAATATTTCCTAACAATCCACCCAAGGATTAATCTCATATATTGGCTTATTTAAAGCCAATGCATGGGACATGTAATGTGGAAATCACCTCAGCTTGCCCACATGGCTATTTGAGTACTTGAAAATTTTTGTTTGGTCTTTTATAATCTTTGTATGCTTTTGGTTTTTAATGACTTCACGATCATTTGAAATCATATTCAACTACACATTTTTCTGTTTCTGACCTACTAGCATTCACATTTAGCTATGTGTACTCTGTCATTGTAGAGGGAAGTAGAAGGTAAAGAAATTTATGATTTGATAAGAAAACAAGTATTGAAGCTCCTGAAATATTATATTCTCAACTATACTTCTTCCATAAGAAGTCTTGGTTAAGGTTTATGAAATGTTTCAAATGTTTCTTACTGTCCAGAATTGAATTTCTTATTGAGACAATATGGTGAAATAATTCTATCTTCTGTGGAACAAATGGATTTTAATGATAGTTACTTAATACAGAAATGTTACTAACGTTTAATTCACACACTTAATAATACTTAAAAGTAATGCCTTCAACAAAAAACAAAACCAGTAGCCATAGCACATTAGTAAGCAATTGGACATTCTTTAGTTACTGCAAGTGAATGGCAGGTGGTAAGACCTTTAATATTTGCAATAACGACTACATTCTTCTTTTCCCTAGATTAAGTTTGCTGATTACAGTACAATGAAGAAAAATTAATTAGTTTGCTCCAGTGGAGCAGTTAATGTAGCACAAGTGAAACCTATACCTTGTTTCTCTCTGTAACCAACTTGTCTGCACGGTCTGCCTTTCATTACACAACTGTTTTTGCTCACTTCCCAACTTAGAAAGTTTTATTAAGAATATACTACTACTAACAAAATATAATGCTAAGAAAAAAGCACGTTATTGAATTCAAGCCATAATTATTTTATGACTTTAAATTTAACTTACATTTTTTATTCAGGAAAGGGTTGAATATTATTTGAAAAATATTTGTAATAACTAATTAGCAATATGAAAATATCATTGCACTATAAAACATTCATTACTCATCAAGAGTGTGCATTCCTGTGTCTAGCTGCTATTAGTTTGAGTAAACACATTACCTGCCCACATTTAGCTTTGCCATCTATTAGAATTCAGAAGACATTTCAAAGAAAAATAAAAAGGTTTAGAATGTTACAATGTTAATTAGTTTAGTTTACATTTATTTTTCCTTTAGAATCATTATTGCTCAATTCATTATCTTCTCTTCTAAAATAAGGTTTTATTCATATTGCTCTGTGTGTGTGTGTGTGTGTGTGTGTGTGTGGTGCTGGGGATTGAACCCATGGCCTCACACATACTAGGAAAGCATTACACCACTTAGCTATATCCCTCAGCTCTCATGTTGCAGTTTATTTTAAAGTTTGTTATTCTTGAAACATTATTGTTTGAATACACACTTTTTAGAGGAGGAAATTTTTCTCTATTGAAGGCTTTGCTCTGCCAGGAAGACTTTCACTTCCCAGTTCTATCCCTCTTGCCATAGCTTTCCTGATTGCTTGAACCTACATTGGTTGTGCTCTTTCCACTTCAAGCCAAAATTTCCTGGCCAAACCATGATAGATTTGATTTTGGCTAAAATTTTTGGATCCACAGGAGAACAAATATTTGAAAAGAACAGCCCTTATATATTCATCCTATAGAATGAAAAAAATAAAACTTCAGATGTTAATATCAAAATAAAGACTTCGGTGATTCATTTCAAATCTAGAATAACACTGAACTTCCTGAGATTACTAAATTGTATTCATGTTTACTTCTGAGAGATCAAGAAATCCATGGCATAGTCCTAATTTTATCATTAACTGGTTCTAAATCTTCTACAAATCACTAGACTCTCTTGAACTTTAGATTTCCCAACTTTAAAATAAATAATTTTCAACAGAAAAGTGTAAGAATAACTTAAACTTTATAATGTTATTCTTTTTCTGTACATTTATCTTTATTTGATTTGTCATACAACTGGGAAAATTTTAAATTTGAACTTATGGATTAATTTAGGCAATAGTTCCTGAAGAAAATATAAGTAAAACAGTTTTAGTCAACTTTTTCACTGCTGTGACCAAATGACCTGACAAGAACAATTTTAGAGGAAGAAAAGTTTATTTGGGACTCATGGTTTCAGAGGCTTCAGTCTACCTACATCCAACTCCATTTTCCTATGCCCAAGGGATGACAGAACATCATGGTTGAAAAGCATGGTAGATGAAAGCAGTTAAGGACATGGCACCAGGAAGCAGAGAGAGTTCCATGCAACAGGACAAAATGTAGTCCCCAAAGGCACACTCCCCAGTTACCTACCTCCTGTAGCCATACCCCACCCTACCTGCCTACAGTTCTTACCCAGTAAATCCATATAGAGGGATTAATGCATTGATTAGGATAAGATTCAATCATCTCACCTTTAAACTTTCTTGCATTTTCTCACACAGGAGATTTTGGGAAAACCAAATATTTAAACCATAACAAAAACCAGTCCTCTAAAATGTCATAAAATCCTCAGCTCTAAGCAAATGTCAATAGTATTGGATGTTGATAAAATACTATGTAAATACATGTGTTTGTTTTGCATAGCTGAATGCTTGGAAATTAACACTAGGTTTACTTAGAGATAAATATTCATTCACCAGTGCAAAAAATATTAATTGAACTTCCAATATTGAGCTCTCCTAAATAACTAGTACATAAAGAAATAAGACACTGTCCTTATCTTCATGGGAAACAAATAATAGGGAAAGATACATATGCTATTTCACAGACAGGTCATGCACTGAGACAAAAGTCATACTGTCAGGGAAGGCTTGAAGGTGTTTAGCTTATCTGACATTTAGAAGGACCATATAAATAGGATGTTTTAAGTATAAAAATGTTTAATATATGGGGACTGAACTAAAAGAAAACATCAGATTATATCTGAGAAAACACATGGAAGGATGCACAGAAGTCAATGATAGTAGGAATCATCTGCACAATGATTTCATGGCTGCTTAGGAGTCTTATGTGTGGTTATCTCTCCTGTAAATTTAATGTGCATTTCTTGTAGCTTCAACAAAACAACAGTATAAATGATATTGAACATAAATTAGACATTCATTGACCTCATATAATATAAATTGCCTTGTAGATATGCTTAGATCTGCAATAAACTTGTTATTGAAACATTGATGTAAATTAATAGCTTGTTCTATGGAGACACAGATTTGACACTAGTTGTGATAGTGCCATCAGATTCAAGATATTATACTTTTACTGTGGGATTTAAGTTTTGGGGAAAATGCTTTATATTCCAGTAAAATAGTGACCAATGCTTTAATGTGATGGATCATGAGATGGTGAAATCTGACATTTATGACAGAGCAGGATAATTAATGATTGTATTGACTTGACCTAATAACTCTGCATGTAGAATGCACACGTTAGTCATTAGAGCAGAGTGGGAAGAGTTTGAGCTCTTGAGACATCATGCTTGGGTTTGAAATCTAGGTCTACCACTGAAAAGCAGTGTGGACTTGAGTAAGTCAGTTATATTATGCTTCAGTGTCACCATCTATAAAATAGTAACAATAATTATATATATACATATGTATAAAATAAGATTTTTCTTAGGATTAAATATGTTAATATAGATAAAAGCATTTAGGATAGTGCATGATAGATCATAAGTTTTCAGCATCTCTTAAATTTTGCTTTTTTATAATTAGTAAGCTATCACAGGTTTTAAGCTGCTGAATAATTAATCACTAACTTGACTGACATCAGTGTAGGACTGATTTTCAAGCCTGAAATTTGTCACAAATCTGAGAGGTAGGACAACATGTAAATGAAAAAATAATTCACTGTAGGCTAAATTATTGGGAAAAACCCACATCCTTTTAATTGCTTTATTTCCTTTTAATGGCTTATTATAGAATGTCAACCATACACCCAACGCACTAAGTCATAAATATGACTAAGTCTTGTTTCCTTACCTACAGAACATAGTAATATATGCAGAATGAAGTACAGAAAGGAAGAACTAACATATTGCATTCTGACTATTCTAAACTGCTGAGTTAACAGAAATGATACATATTATAGTACATTTTTGCATCTAAATTGGAGGCTGTAACAGTTTCATTCTCCTTTACTAGCCAGGCATTTTCAATACTTTTATATTTAGTTCTTTGTGTCAGATTTTAAGAAAGTCATCATTAATCTGTAGACAATTCACAGCTGAATGAAGAATTTGGACATAAGTTTGATTGAAGAATGCTCTGTGCCCAGTTTAGGATGAATGGGGGAAGAGGGGTTGTTGTGGACAAATAAGAAAGATAGGTCAGCACCAAAACCAAAGTTTTCAGGATTATTCAGTGTAAAATGTGAACACATCTAGAAGTATAAATTTTAAAAATTTTTATTGAGCATCTACTATAGCAAAGTGTTTTGTGACACTTTTGCCAATCTGTTGATTATATAAAAGAAGGTTAAAATCTTGGTATTGTTATCATTTGCATAATACCAGCATAATTAGGATTGTAAGATTATTATTTAACTTGAATTTTGATGTATACTATAAAAAGTACTCAGAGTTCCTAAAAGTAGAAAATTGGATGTATGACTATATTGGAAGGAATAAGACATATCACGTAGTCTTTTTTGAGGAAGGGATATTTAAATGGAGATCTAAAGGATTAATTGTTATCAGATTGTTGTAGAAGAGAGACTGGAGGCCTGAGGAATGAACTTACAGGTGGTGATGGAAAGATGTTCCAGGCAGAGAGAAGTCAGTGTTTGGGGGTCCCAAGTCTGGAACATTAGGCAATTAAAATAAGTTTCATAACTACAATGCAAACCAATAAAGGAACAATGACACAGGATTGGGATGCTGAGGTTCATGGTATCCAGAGAAAGTCATATTAACTTCTGGTCAGCTTAACTGTAAAGTAAATCAAGATACGACATGATTTCCGGCACAAAATGAAAGAAAATGTTATAATCTATTTCAATTATTTTTAAATATAA
Source organism: Glaucomys volans (assembly GCA_020662805.1). Lineage (NCBI taxonomy): Eukaryota > Metazoa > Chordata > Mammalia > Rodentia > Sciuridae > Glaucomys > Glaucomys volans. The sequence goes on from JAJEJO010049668.1 coordinate 1,083,963, forward strand.
TCACATTATTCCCATTCTATTAGATAGTTTACCTTATATTTAAGGATACAAAATATATTGGTTTAAATTGGGGAGATCTGGGAATTGGCCTGTTTTATCAGAAATCCCTCTGCTTATATTAAGAATAGTCCATTTTCCCAAATTTCTTTCTAAATTATGGATTCATAACCACTGTTTTTTTCTCTCCTTCTCATCTCTGTATTCCTACAACCATGCCCACCCATTTTTATGTGGTTTCCAAAACCTGAGAAAGGGAAGAAATATAATGCAGATATCTGATTTAACATACTCTTATACATTTTCATGTATAATATGTTGTTAAAGTCTACATCAGATAATTATTATGTACATTTCTTTATTTCTAAAGTAAACTTTCCAAATATAATTCAAATTTTACTTCATCCTAAAACTTTTCTCACTCTTGTAAGAATTTGTTTAAATTCTTATATTAAATTTATACTTTAATATAAACAAACCTATCTTACTCAAAGTTAAAGGTTAGAAAAGATGAATGTGATATTGTCTTCTTACATCTAATGTCACATTACTTTACATAGAGTTGATGAGTAATGTAGTGGTAGCAAATATACATGATTTTCCTAGGAAAAACACCATAATTATTTCTAATATTGCAAATTTCAACTCGATCAATAAACATTTATGAGTGTCTTCCATGTATGTAGAATTATAGTTGGTTTCATGGGGCAAAAGTGAAAAATAAGGCCAGACCTGTGCCTTTTACTGTCATGCCAAAGGCTCATAGTCACATTAAGTTCAGTGAACTACATGTGACTATATGCCTTAACATGAACAAACTGCAATTTGTTTATTTAAATAACAATAAAAATTCACAGGGTTAAATCCTTTTGGTATTTGAGGCACTAGATATTTTAAATTACAAATTTGTGCTCATGAACAACTACTAATATTCTCAAATTCTCACTCATTAATAATGAGTATTTTTTTCTTGGTTATTTCATTGTTGATTGTAGATAAAATAATTTAGTTATTTTTGCTTTCTTGTCCACATTAATTATCATAGCCTTGGATAATTAAAAGCTTCAGTTTAGCCACATCTTCAGATTCTGCCCTATAGGTGTTAAGAACCTGAAATAGTTTGCATTTCATTTCCTTTTACTCTCTTAAGAAAATGCTAATAAGAAAAGCTGTGCTTATGAGTAGAAAGCAGGAGCAGGGAACAAGATAATTCACAGACTATTTAATAACCTTGTGAGCAATTGAATGTTGACCATATAAATTCTAGATAATATCATTATTGTACCCAGGTTGGCTGTTAAAAAGTCATAAAGGATAGAAATCTAGACATCTATTTTCTAAATAAGTATTTGAATGGAGATCTTATCATAGCATACCATTTAACTGGGGAGACAGAATTTTATTTAATTAAATGACTAATTAGTTGTATTGGATCCCTGCCAAATTATTTCATCATGGTTTGTCAAATGATAATTTCACAAGTGTCAGTGACAGTGACAGTCAAGATGTTGGACATTTGTTTTCTCTTTTCCCATCTGCTGAGTCACAAATCTCAGTGGATAGATAGTATGGTGATTCAATCACACCTTTGAGTTTGTCTTATATTTACTAAGCAGCCTGGTTAAATTCAGGAGTAGGTCATGCCTGTAACTCATAATATGAGCCTATTGCTTCTTTGCATTGGTTCTTCCTGTTTGGTTCCTAGAGTCACTTAGGAGCTAATGGAACAATTGCTGTGTAAGTCTCCAATGGGAGATAAGTTTCTGTTAATCACTTCATTATATCAAACAGTCTAGTTAGCACCTGAAGGGGGGTGAAGACAGTGCTTGTGCTTTAAGCTTCAGGGAAAGTAGCTATTCAGAGCACTGTGAAAAACTCAAAGGTACTTGGTCCTCTTCAGTGACTGACTTTTCAGTCTTCTTGCATGAGAGAATGTGCAAAATTTGTTCTTATCTATAGTCCTAGTTACTTTGAGGGAACAATTTTTTATAAGATTTTGGTTGCCATAATACTCTTAATCTATCCCTACTTATTGGTAATCTGTTTCAATCCTTGGGGTCAGTATACTTTTTGATTACCTAATATCATCCTTCATGGTTTGAGAGATCAGTCTTAATTTTCCTTGAACATTACAGGTAGTGCAGGGGTTTATCTAACCCTAAGACGCTTCTCAACATATATTTTCCAAAGTTGTATAGGTTTGATTATTAAAATAACAACCTTTGTTTCTAGATTTGACTCCTGGCTGGTTCTTCTACTTTATAACTCTTTGGTTTTCAGTTTGCTTCTCTGTATAATAGGACTAACTGCCCTCAGAATTCTCCTTGAAGGATAAAAAGGAAGCATGAGTTATAATTATCATTGTTCTTGGCTCAAAATAAGTTCCCACTTAATAGTAGATTTTCTATTATTAAAAATGATTCAAACCTTCCAAGTATGATGGTTTAGAGGCACCCAGCACTAGCCTGCTGCTTCAGGAGTGAGAATTAAAATAACTGGAATGTTACTGCTTATTGAGGTGGGAGAAAGTTGGAGTTCAATAGCAGATAGAGACTTTAGAAAGTAGAATATAGGGTGAAACAGAGAGCCCCAATACCAATCTTGGGAAGGTGTGGCAAAGGGAGGCAATTAACCTTTTGGCAGGTGTAGAGGGGAAAGAGGGAAAGTCCCATTAAGCACCACTGGCAAAGGATTCAGCACCATGAAGCAATAAATTTTAAATACTCAGTAGCCCCATTATTTAAATAGTTAACTAACTATGGAGAAGTTCTCTACATTTCCCAGCATATTCTCATGGTGCTATAACTGGGAGCCATCATGAGAAGTACCCTGTTGTCTGGATTTATTGCTTTGGGTGTCAAAGGCCCCTGCATTTTCCTGTTTATGAGACCCCCAAGTTTATACCACTGCCCTGTCCCAAAGGGTTGAAGCCACGAAAGTCAATTTGGCCAGGGAAAGACTTTGACAAAAAGACCTGCATCCTATGTTGGGAGGAAATCAGACTGTAGTGGATAGGGGAAGAGAAGGTACTTCCTTTTGATATCAGCAGTGGGACAAGTCAGCTATCTGAGTTTGGAGAAGTAGGCAGTCATGTGTGAGGGTGAGCTTGTACCAGGACTGAGAACACCAGAAATGTGGGCAGATCAGGGAGAACCCACTGCCATCCCTACAACATAGATCCTTAAGAATATATAACATCTTTCCACCCTTGAGGGTACATGTCCACAAAACAGAGTTGTTATTATTCCTGCCCTCTTACCATGTAGCACAAACACCTCTAGAGAGAATCTCTACTTGAGATACTCAACACACTGTGGCATCTGTGTCTACCTTACTCCACAGTGCATGACCCAAATAGTCCTTGAGAGAATCTTTATCTGAAAATCTCTGCATTCTACCCCATTTCATTCCAGCATGCAAAGCAGGTGAGAGATATTCCAACTGACTCCAGCCACAAATCACTCCTGCTAATCTCCTGAAAAGCGTAAGAGAGGAAAGAAGGGGAACTATCAGCACTCATCCTTTGCTCTGTCAAAGGGTGCACAGCCTGAATAGAATTGCAGAGAAACTTTGATTGGCATAGGCTGCACATATCCACTCTTGCCCTCTCATTTGAGCACTGTAGTGGAGAGAAAATTTTTGTATTTTATTAATACTTTTTTGTTGTTACTCTTTTGTTTGTTTTTTCTCTTTTTTTTCCTCTTTTTAAGAGTTCTTTCTTCATTTTTACTTTCTTTTTTCACTTCTCATACTTTTTGAATTTTCTCCTATTTTTCTTCTTTCTCTATTTTATTTCAATTTTATTACTTTTTAACCTTTTATTTTATTTTATATTACTTCCCAACTTTCTTTTAAGTTGTTGGTGGTGTTGCTGCTATTGTTTTTATCAGGTTTTTACTTTATTTATTCATCTTGTCTTGCTTTGCTTTTTTTTTCCCTTTATTCTTTGTGATGCCAGGGGTCTAACCCAGTACTTTGAGTAACTTAGGTGGGTATTCAGCTGCTGGGTTATATTCCCAGCCCAGTTAAGAGAAATTAAACCTTGCTTCATTCATGACCCTATCATTTTCATACCTAGGTGAGTAGTTCAACTTAAAGAATAGTGGTGATAAAATCCCCTAGCTGACAACCCAATCCCAAATAGGTAAGCAAGGGGACTGGGTCTGAAGTCCCACTCTGAACAATAACCCTATAGCTGGAGTAGCAAGAAATACCACAACTTTTGGGGGCACCATACCTATGAGAGACCTCAGGTACAGTCATTTCCATACCTATCAGATTACAGATTTCTTCCAAGATTGGAGGTGATGGCACAGAGAGAAAGCTGTGATTACAACCCTACTTCTTCTTGTGAAGGACCAGAGATGTACCAGTATCTAAACAGAGTAAGAAAAAAAAAAAACTCTAGTCCCATCAGTTCAACTGAAATATCCAGTAGCAGAATTGAGTTCAAGTACTAGAGGCATTATCAATCGGGCCCAAAGAGACTTCTAGGACCTGATAGGGGCTACCATTCTCATTGTAGAAGTAACCAAAGGGTATACTTTGCTCTCTATACCACCCCTGCCTGAACAACCAGAGGGGACACACTCTCCCAAGACCTACAGAGAAAGTGGGTCCGTTAGGTGCTGACATGGTAGATATTGTGTCACAGCCCAGTAATCACAGCTAAAGAAGTGACAGGGACACTATTAAGTGACACTATTAAGTCTAGTTGGAATTAAACTCAACATCATATAACAAATCAGTATCCCAGGACATATCTTCAAAGAAGGATGCTTACTAAGAAGGCTCTCACATAAAAGTTGAAGAGATATCCATTCTAACAGATGAACAAATCTTAACATAGAAACATAAAAAATATTTTTAAAAAGAAGGCAATATGACACATCCTAATGTTCATAACTCCCTAGTAAGGGATGCCAAAAATATCAAAGTGGATGAAATGACAAAGAATTTAAATGAATGATTTTTTTTTATTTACTTATTGATTCATTGAACACAAATGGAGTACAGCTATTGTTTCAAGGGTTGTACACAAAGTAGAGTCACACCATCTGTGCTTTCATGCATGTACACAGGGCAATGATATCTGTCACACACTCTGTTATTGATTTTACCCCCCACCCGCCCCCACTCCTCCCTTCCCTCTATGCTAGCTATCTTTCCTCCATTCTTGCCATCTTTCCCCCCCCACATTATGCATCATCATTCTAAATGAATGATTTTTGAAAAGCATAAGGAAATCCAAGAAAATAAATAATAAACAGCTGAATCAATTGTGGGAAAAATGCAGGTATGAATGAGCACTTCAATAAAGAGGTAGAGATTTAGAAAAAGAACCAAATGGAAATCTTGGAAATTAAAAGTTCAATAAGTTAGGCAAAAAAATAAGTTGAAAGCCTTATCATGCAGAAAGCCTTGAGAGCCTTATCAAGCCAGATCATGCAGAAGAAAGACTCTTGGAGCTTGAGGATAACAATGTGAAAATAGTGTATTCACCTGAACAGTCAACTTTTCTAATTGTATATGAGCCAGTGCTTTGTTATCAAACTGTAGCCTACATTAGAATCATTAGGAGAGGTTGTTAAAATCAGATTCCTGGTCCTTCCTCTCAGATAATTTTATTCAGAAGGTCTGAGGTTTGAGGCAAGATACTGCATTTCTAACAAGCACTCATTTCTAACACTGATGCTGTTGGTGATCTAATTATGCTCTGTCCTAGGGCAGCAATCCCAAATGGCCTAATCATCATAATCTCCTCAGAAGATTTTCAAATAAATATAAATTCCCCAAACATACTGAATCAAAATGAGGAGACTTTTAAAATTCCAGTTGAAAATTGTTGCCCAAACCCATGGTTTTCAAACTTTAATATCCATTAGAATTGTGCGCAGGATTTGTTAAAACACAGATTGCTGGGTCCCACCCTCAAAGTTGCTAATCATGTAGGTCGGGAGAGCGACCTGAGAGTGTGTATTTCTAAAACATTTCCTTGGTGAATTGAATGCTGGTCTGGACCTCCACTTTGAGAAAACAGCCTGTGCTACACCACTGCTTCTTAACTCAGTTTTGAATCAAAGATCTGTGTGAAATTCTTCTAGATAATGTAGAGTTTATAAATGTTTAATAAAAGCATGAACATAGTTTGCATACAGTTTTCAGTGTTCATAGAAGCTTTAAAGCCCATCTTTGATTGTTATATGGAAATCTGATAAAACACTTTTAAGTTGCATAACCCAGGTTAGGAATGCAATTCTTTGCAGCTATGTGCAACTCTATCTAAACATGTGAGTTTGCCTTCCTAATATATCTGGACCAATCCACATTATTATCTATATAAAGATTATTAAATTTAAGACTGAAGATTGAGTTTACAATTTTTTGGAATACAATTTTCAAATTTGGTGAAAGTGGTAGTTGATTTTAAATCTAAAGTAATTTTAAAATTATGTAAGTTCATGTTTGTTTTGTCTACTTTTATTCCTTTTCCTGTTTAAAACTATCTCTGTGCTCTTCCTCCCAAAGTACATAAAAATATATTTGTTAGTAAAATTCTAGAATATGTATTTTATTAGCTTAATCAAAATATTCCTAAAAGTCTTAGACTATATGACTATATTACTTTTGCAAATTATGATCATAGTAAAACTGAATACTTCGTAAATAACTATGTGATTTACTACTGTAGATACGTTTTTGAAATTATGAATATCTTGAGCAAACTTTTTATTAGGAATAAAAAAATGCTTGGTTTACCTGGGCCAATAATAGAAACACCAATGTATTCACATGCTTTTTATTTCTCAAAGCACATTTGTGGCTTGTAGCCAAGAATTCACTTCACTGAAGGTCTAGTTTGACAGGTGGTATTGAAGTTATAAACACTTTGAACTCATTGCAGTATCTCACCATAGGAACTGCACTGTCATTGAAGACTCCCTGTCTAAAAAACCATCATTCCTACAATTATTTTTACCTTTGCCTGAAAATATTTCTTTATGCTTTAAGGCATTTCAAAAGACAAGAGAAAGATGGAAGCTAAGGTGGCTATAGGGATTTCCTGAGTTCTATGAGTGCTGTATTGATATGGGGCAAGATCAGAAAATTCAATATATATATTTCAACTTAAAATGTTTGTTGATCATCATGACGATGGTATTATCAAGAATTTTTGTGGGTTGACTGAAGTTATATAAAGCATCATAAAATTACACATTCATGGGCTTAGCAAACATTTCCCCTTTCTCTGGCTTTCTTGCCAACTTCTTTTTAGATCAAAGACAACTGAGATAACCACTTCAAAAATATTGTGAAACAAATCTAGCAAAGAGTAACTGGTAGTCTACACTAGATATCTGAAACCCACAGTGGCATGTAGGTACCATTGCTATATGAAGTAGCAAAGTGTAAGGTTGTGTTCACATTGATCTGGAAAATTTGACCCACAATCACAAATGGCACAGTGTATTGAAGAACTCCTACCCATCACTGCCCTGCAGATGGTGATGATCCTGATGGGAATATCTTGGGAAATGTTTGAGGTAAAAAAAATCCATTTGGAAACTCTCCGAAGTAGTCCTAGTAAACTGTGCCTATATCCTGAACTAGTGATAAGGGAGATTGAGAGGACTGAGTGTAATGAGAAGCGTTCATTGATGGTTTTTAAAGAATAAGTAGATAGGATAGGGAGATGAAGTATACTAGGATGATTTCTACGATAATGCCTTGAATAATTGAATAGGAAATACAGTAAAAATAGGGGCAGTGGGAAAATGTGGAATGATATAGTTTATTGGAGTTAGTAAATTAGTAGTTTGGGAAACATTTGAAAGAGCAACTTTGATTGAATAGTGGAAAATACAAGAATATTTATGCTTTCTAGATGATTTTTGCAGAAAAGATTGAGAAATAGATTGTAGGTAGAGAGGAACTGAATAGCATGGAACACATTTACAGGTTGGTGGAGAAAGGTTGAAAATGAAGATGTATGCCTTAAATCCATTTTGTATTTTCATAAGGTCAGGGTAAATTGTTTTATTCACCATTCCTTGCCCAGTGCTTGACATATACTTAGTGTATACCATGAACTGTGAGACACTGGAAGACATACAATGACTAATCTTATGAACAAGAGTGGAGAGACCAATCACTCACCACTAACAATTTTACATATTTGTAAAAGTAAGTGGTTCTATGGCAGAACCATGGACAGAACTGATTCTATCTTGGGTCCCACAGAAAGCTTTTCAGAGAAAATAATGTTCACCATAGTGTCTATTTTTACTACTGAAATAGAAATAGGACTTTCTGTCATTCCTCATTCACTGACATTTCTGTAGTATTCAGGAAGCCTTGGAGCCTGTAATTATAAATTCAATGTCAGTAATATTCTAAGTCTTGTGGGTAGAATCCTTAACAGAAAGAATAAAAATAACAACCCTTTTTCCTAGATTTTGACTTAGTTATCAATGTTACTAATAGTTACAGCATAATATCAGTTTATGATTTCAGAGTATTTTGTGCTTATGATTTATTTGGAGGAGATGCTAAGAAAAATGAGCAAGGGAGTGAAAAAGTAGGGCATGGAAAACAAGCAATAAAGAGTATATTTGAAAAATTACCAATATAGGCAACTGGGGCTCAATCCCACTGGGGAATTTTGGGAAATCTGGTTAAACACATGGCTCAGAGTTATCACTAGAAGATATAAGGATGCTGGAGTATTGATATACCAACTTCAGGTTGTCGATGACTGAGGGATTGCTGGGGAAGAATGTCCATTCAGTCCCTGGCAGTTTTGATTTGTCACATAGCCTCAGGCAGACCTGGCAGGTGGAAATTGAAGGGTGTGTATTTAAATGTGAGGAATCAAATGGGACAGGCTACCTGCCTAATGGAGATTCAAACACTATTAGGTATCATTATTGAATTTTTTTGTAATATAAGCCCTTGTGATTGTGCTAATGAGGTTATCATTGGGGTGTCTGCATATTCCTTTCTAATATTTCAGGTTCTGGCTTTGTCTAGGTGTTTAAACTCATATTATTATTTCTCAGTCTTCCATGCCCTCCAGATTTTCTTCTTCTATGAGACATCTTGACCCACATTATTTTCACTCCCTCCATCATTGTGGCACCTGATTACTTGTTTGATTCCTTGTTGTAATGGAATCTTTGGGCTTCTCTGACCTCTTTTATTCTAGCAGTATTCACATTCTGATAGACAAAAAGATTATTTAATAAAACATTGGCTTTATGTTAGAATTACATAAATATAACATTTTTTCTTCTAAAAATCACAGACGTAGGGAAAGTTGGATTGTATCATTACTATAGTGTGATAGGAGATAGAAGCAGTAGTGAAAATGCCAGAATGAAGAATGCTATCCATTATTAAATGGAAGGAATGGTAACCAGATAACCAAGTCATCATATTGGAATAAAAATGGTCAGTTGCCTAATCAAAGGCATTTACTATGCCATTAGTTAGAGTTGTTTCTGGTGAAGTGATGGGGCTTTTGACATGGAGTACAAGTTCTGAAAATACAGTAACATAAAATTGAAGGGATTTCAGTTTTGATTATACAAGTTTGTTTGGAAAGTTCTAGGCTAGTCTTTTTCATAAAATAGTTTTATTGAGACATAATTCACTTACCATACCAATTAATTATTTAAAGTGTAAAATTCAGGGTTCTTAAAAATATTCACAGGACTGTACAGTCAGATATTTCCTTAGTTAGTTCTTAGTTAGAACTAAGAGATACAATAGAAGCTATAGACTTTCCATTATGCACCTTGATACAAATACAAAATAGTTTCATCCTAACATTAGAAGGTTCATGGACCTCCCTGAAGTTCATTCATGTGTCTAAGAGTACTATCCTTTCAGATAAGTTTATCTATCTTTTTTTTTCTTGGTACTGGGGAATGAACCCAGAGATACTTGACCACTGACTGAAATCACTAGCTCATTTTTTATTTTTTATTTTGAGACAGAGTCTCACTAAGTTACTTAGGACCACCCTAAGTTTCTGAGGCTGACTTTGAGCTTGCAATCTTCCTGCCTTAGCCTCCCAAGTTATTGGGATTATAAACATCCACCACTGTGACTGGTTAAATGTTATCTATCTTAAAGGAACTATTAGTTTTACAGTACAATCTAGTAGGAAGATAAAGTTGTTGATAGTCCCATGGAATCAAGGTGATTAATTCCCCCCATTAATAAAAATGATATATGACCCAAGTTATCTCCTTATTTTTAGGCTTTACTGTTTGAGAAGGAGGGGTGGGGAAACTGTAGTATCTTTAGAACCCCAACTGATAATGATGGGTGACAGGGATTTGAAGAAATACATTGCAGATGTGTGAAACTTTGGAGTCCACTTGTAGATATTTAGGTGCTGTATTCATCATCTCATGAAAACATGTTTTGACTTAGAAATGTCTCAGCTATTGCTCTTAAAAGGAGTCATGTTTCTTTATTAAATCACTTTGTTGTAAAAGGGAAATAAATTTAGTGACAATAACAGTTCTTTAACTGTAACCATTACTTAGATTGCTTTCCCTTAGGTTATTATAATTTTTACTAATCCTATTGCACTAATACATACATGTAATACAAAGCAGCAGTCTCCTCATCAGGACATAAAAGAATTGCTTACTTTTTTAAAGCTATTAAATATTTTAATTTGCCACTACACACACACATACACACATGCACATGCGCGTGCGCGCGCACACACACACACACACTCATATGGGCATGCATATGGTCATACAAATTCTCATACACAAGCATGCTTGAATTTTTTTTAAAGTTTGTTTTGAAGTCATAAAGAAGTTGATTTGAATCCTACAGCCTCTCTTTACTCACTGGGTGACCTAGAGCATGTTTTATAAACATGTGGAAATTCATTGCTAATATTGGGATAATAAGTTTTACCAGCAAGTTTATGAGAAGAATCAAAGAAGTAATGTTTGGAAGGAACTTCAGAAAGTGTCCTATATATGATAAGAGATCAAAAGATAATAAACACACATTTGTCTAATAGAAGTCTTCTAAGATTTTAATCTCCTTGAGAAGAAGAGTTTTGAGGCAAATTTTGTGCCATAGATTTTATGCTTTTCTGATGTCTTTTTATGACTATAACGCTTTATATGTAATAGTAATAGACTAAGTGAAAAGTAAAAACTCATCTCAAATCCCTACAGAGAAAAATATTGTTAATGTATGTATAATCCTCTGTTTCTTTCTCTCCATTATGTATATAGCAATAGGTGTTCCTTTTCTGACTTTTAAACCCTCTTTTAAAGACATCTTAAAATTTTACCTCTTATTAAACACATTCTGTATTATCACAAAACCAGTTCTGTCTTGATATCATGCTCCCCATAAGTCAGGGTAGGCTTGCTTATACATCTATAACAACAAAAACAACAACAACAAAAATCTCCAATATCTCAGGGACTCAAAACAATGTAATTTATTTCCCATCAGTGCTTTGGGTCATTGTAAATTGGTACAGATCTCAGTTCATTGTAGTTAGCTAAAAGACACAGGTGGTGGGGAGGGAAGGTAATCTCAACAAAAACATGAGAGAGCACATGAAACCACATGATATGCCACCAATCTTCCATTTGGAAGTGGTGCACATCATATCTGTTCACATTTCATTTGAGGAATCAAGTTGTGTGGCCATATCAGAGTTCTAGTGTGCAGAATGAAAAATACTATAAGCCTGGAATGAAAGAAAAAATGGAATTTCTGTTAAATGATGTAATGATAAACACATCCCATAAAGCAGGGGTATTATGGTTTGGATGTGAGGTATCCCCCAAAAGCTCACATGTCAGACAATGCAGGAAGGTTCAGAGGAGAAATGATTGGGTTGTAAGAGTCTTAACCCAATCAGTGAATTGGTGGTAGGGTGTGGCTGGAGGAGATTGGAATTGGGGCGTGGCTTTAGGGTATATTTTGTATCTGGAGAGTGAAGTCTCTCTCTCTCGGCTTCCTGATGATGCCAGCTGCTACCCTCTGCCACACTCTTGCACCATGATGTTCTGCCTCACCTCCTACTCCAAGGAATGGAGCCATCCTTCTGAGGCCTTCTGTGGACTAACACCTCTGTGAGCCCTCAAATAAACTTTTCCTCCTCTACAGTTGTGCTGGTTGGGTCAGCCAAAAAGCTGACTAAAAAAGGGGTTTTCACACTCAGACATGCATCAGAATAACCTAAAGGCTTGTTAAAACACAGAATGTCAGCATTCTCTCTCCTTCCATTTTCTGATCCTGTTTTTTTGGTACTGGGGATTGAACCAATGGGACCCTGAGTCATATCCTGAGCCCCCTTTTTTACTTTTTATTTTGAGACATGGTCTTGCTAAGTTGCTTAGGGTCTTGCTAATTTTCTGAGGTTGTCCTCAAACTTGTAATCCTCCTAATTCAACCTCCCAAATCTCCGGGGATTACAGGCATGCCCCACCATGCACAGCTGAGAAATTGCTTTTCTAACCAATTCCAGTAGTATTGATTATGTTGATCTTGGGAACACACTATGAGAATCACTACACTAAACTAAAAGTTCTTTTCATATTATTCCCCAGTTTAAACATGTTAGCAGAGGCACTAAAATTGACCATTATCACATTTTGATCAAATATTTCTCAATGTCCAATTTTATTTCAATCTGCAACCACTGGTATATTTATAATATTCAGAACTGACTTTAGGATCTTTCTTCTCCTGTGCCAGTTCAATTGATATATCTATCCTCCAGGTAAATGTTTTATGAATCAATCTAGCTAGAAGTATTACTTAGACATTTCCCAACCTTTTAAATGGAAATGATCACACGTAGTATTTTATTGTAATCATATTTGTGCTTTCTCTCCAATCCTCATAAACTGCTTTAAGGCATAATCTCTCTCATAGTAATTTATACAAAGTAAATATTAAAATACTTAATTTTCAAAAATTAGTGATTTTGACCTCATTTGAAAAAGCAGAGATAGTCACGTAACCTGTTTAAATCACTACTCTTGTCTCAGAAGATAGGTAAGTGGTAGGTCCCTTAGCATAGGATCTAGAGATGCACTACTTCGTTCAAAGCTAATTAGGCATTTTTTTTTTTTTTTTGGAACTGGGGATTGAACTCAGGGGCACTTGACCATGGAGCCACATCCCCAGCCCTATTTTGTATTTTATTTAGAGACAGGGTCTCACTGAGTTGCTTAGAGCCTTGCTAAGTTGCTGAGGCTGGCTTTGAATTCGTGATCCTCCTGCCTCAGCCTCCCAAGTCGCTGGGATTACAGGCATGTGCCACCGCGCCCAGAAAACATTTTTTTTTTAGCTCTGTAACGTTGTATAAATTTCATCTCCTCGTGCCTCCTTCTCCTCTTCTGGAAAAAAACAGGTGACAATTATATCCATGCCAAAGGGTTGCCAAAAGAGTCAAATGACTTAGTTATTTACAACATTTTATTTAGGATCTGGCAAGTTGTAAGCACCCTAAATTACTATTAACCATTATAATTATGAAACATCTTCAGGGTGTCCTCTATCTAAAGTGTCATATTTCCCTTTTACTAATTTTTCTCCTTAATCCCTTAAAATATATCTTCTGCCTCATTCATTCTATCAAAACTATATTCTCAAAAGTGATCATTTAATTCTAATTGGATTTCAGGATAAATTTCACACCCTTCCTTTTTGAAGATTCAACTCTGGAATTTGGGACAGTTTCCCAGTGTGATGTTCCACCTATGTCTATCTACCTCTATATTAATATCATCTGTGTTTGTATTATATACCTTATCTCCTCCATTGATTCCATTCTTTGTGTTATTGTGGATATTTACCAAATCTTCTGTTATCATCTGTACATCTATACATTTGACTTTTAAAATCTGCATTGTCAGTTCTACTTTGTTCTCTGCAGTCTAAGAAAAGAAACCTGAACCATTGGTGAAATTGGTAAATATTTGATATGAGCTTATTATATACTCAGTACCTTGCCTGCAATTTCTTATCTAATTCATACAACCACTTTTTCAAAGAGCTAGGCTCTGTTAGTTCCACATTATCAATGGAGAAGCAATGTCTTGAACAGAGAGAGAAGAATTTTCTCTAGCTCCACTGGATTCTATCCCCCAAATCACAAAAAAAAGTAAAATAAATTTTTAAGAAAGAATTTTCCCTTAACAAATGGATAATCAGTAAGAAGGAATGGCTAGATTTGAATCCAGGACTTAATCAGTATTACTTTTGAGTATTTACATAGATACTTGCCCTTCATCAATGAGTGATGATTTTAAGAGCAGAAAGGATTGTCTGAGATAAGTTCATCACCCAAAACCAAATGTATCTTTATTTCTGTGTATATTAATAACATTATCAGATACCTAGAAAATGAAGTTCAAATTTCTAACCAATCGTTGAAGAGTCTTCATGTTCTTGGATTAATTGTGTTTACTTCTCATTTTTGCCCATGTTATTCATCAGTTCCAGTCAAATTAGCTGAATTTTAACTCCTATAGTGTCTCCAGGCTTTTGCTTTTATAGGCCTAGTTTACACAATATCAACTCCCTCTGAAGCCCTAGTTAATGGTTTAATTTTCCTAAATTTCTAGTTATATCTTATCAGATCCCAGGTAGAATGTTTTGCTTCCTAATTTTCCTTCTCCTAGGATTTATTCCTATTCTTTCTCTGTTCATTTATAAAAAAATGCTATATCCCTCATATCTCCCATATTCAAAGTTATTCAACAAAAACTTACCAAAAGACTATCTTCACTATGTTGGTTTCACTATTCAAAATATATGGTAGCTCCACATTGCCTACGTTAAAAATGCCAAACTCAGCAGTTACCAATATTTTTCATATTCTTTCTAGTTCTGCTCTTTCTTCTAGTTTTATTCTTACTATGTTTTTAGCTTTAATCATGAGGCGGACTTCTTACTGTTTCCCAAATATGATTCAACCTTTTGCCTGTCACCCAGGCAAGCCTTTCTTCTGTATAGTACTTATTCAAGCACTCTGTCATTTTTATAAAAATGTAAAATATTCTTGGACCCTACTTTGTTCTTCCCTTGCATAGTTTAACTTGTGGATCTGATTACTGTAGTTTCCCAAATCTAAAACTATGACTCAATCAGCGACAAATATTTAGCCAACTATTAGAATAAATCTTAGACTATGGTCATATAGAGCAGAGGCTATTCTATACATGTTTTCACTTTACTGTAGTGCTTAGAAAGTTGATTATTATTTAGTAGATACATTGATGGTTTTTTTAAAGATATGTCAATATCTTTAAAAAAGATATGCCCTGCTGAAATGGCATTTTTTGTTACATAGGGAAGTTAAGGGAATGACATGTATTTAATTAATGATCAAAGAATCAAATCATAACCTATATTCTTCTGAATTTCTTATGAAAAACCTTTGTGATACATAACTTTGAAAAGATGTAACTATTCATATTATGATCCTCTATTAAGCTTAATATATTTCTTTTTGGCGGAATATGAAGGAAATAGAATCTGTTCAGATGACCTATGATTCTGTGGCAAAGTTAAAGATAGATTTGAGAGAGTGGTAAAGATAAGAGATGGAGGTAGATTCTTAGAGAATCACTTTCCATGCAAGTCATCACAATTCAGTTTTCACAATGAGACAAATTATAAATATATAGAAAAATAAGCTAGAATATTCACTAACATGAAATAGTTGTGATGCTGAAAATCTAAATTACTGGTTGACTTTGTATTATAAGAGTACATATTTGGCAGCATTAGCTTCCCATATATTAGCACTTGCTTTAAGGTACTAAGAATAGACCTGGGTGTGGTGGTATGGTACATGCCTGTAATCCCAATAATTCAGAAGGATGGGACAGGTGGATCACAAGTTCAAGATGAGTATGAGGGAGACCCTGCCTCAAAATTAAAAAAATATTCAAAGGGCTGGAGATGTAGCTCAATGGCTGAACACCCCTGGATTCAATCCCCATTACCAAAAACTAATTAATTAATTTAAAGAAAATATTGAGATTTTCTGATTATTTACATCTCCTCTTTACTAGAACCCTCAACTTCATACCAAGTGTCTACTGACTCTTGTTCATAGTTTTATCTTAGTACCTACCATAATGTCTGTAAAATGCTAGATATTCAATAAATATTTCTTGAATGAATGGATAAATAAAATTATTTCTATTTGGTAAGTTGAAGTGGAAAGAATATTAAAGTATTTAAGTAGATCATCAAGGTCAGGCCTTCTTCAGTTTAAGAACTGGAGAGGGCTGGGGCTGTAGCTCAGTGGCAGAGCGCTTACCTAGCACCTGTGAGGCACTGGGTTCAATACTTGGCACCACATTAAAAAAAAAATAAAAACAAAATAAGGGTCTGCTATCCATCTACAACTACAAAACAATTTTTTTAAATGAATAACAGAGTGTGTGACAGATACCATTGCCCTGTGTAAATGCATGAATGCACAGATGGTGTGCCTCTACTTTGTGTACAACCAGTGAAACAATAGCTGTACTCCATTTGTGTTCAATAAAAAAATATTAAAAAAAAAAGAAATGGACATAGTGGAGGAAATAGAGAGAGAGGAAATAAACAGAGAGAGAGAGAGAGAGAGAGAGAGAGAGAGAGAGAGAGAAAAGGAATAAATTTCCAATAGGAAGTTTTCACTTAAACCAATGGGTTTTTTGAAAATACACAAACAGATGAGGAGCAAGGAAATGCTATTTCCATATGTTACATATTTTCAAAACTAACAGCTTTACTGATTGTCAATTAATACCGTAAATATCATATATTATCATAGGCCAAGGTGAAATGTATGATAAGACATTTTGTTGCTAACACAATTTAACTCACCTTAAAATATTAACATGGCATTTATGTGATATACTGGTCTCTAAGTTCAAATAAATCTGCTATATATAAGAACCAACCATGGATTAAATGAATTTAGCCTGCTTTGGGGAGACTACTTCTGTTAAGCCTGCCACAAATAAACTACAAAGGTTGCCTAGACTCTGTTTAGGAAAAGACCTTTGACTATAGCCTTCACAAGGTATTTATTTAAATAAATTTCATTATATTGTCCATGTCCCAACATTGACCTGTATGTGTTTTACATCTTTACACCACTTATATATCTTATATATATAATACCTATATGCTTCCCAAGATGATCCCTTTGAGGTGTCTGGGAAACTTCCTAACAAGAAATTTCAAAGCAGTTTTACATTAAAATCACATTTTTGAATTTTTATATCCCTAGGCAGGTTCTAATGTAAGCAGTATAAAAGTACAAAAGTAGTCTATGTCATATGCTATTTGTCAGCCTCCAGTGAAGGGTAAACATTTATCAGCTTCAGTAACAATTCCTGCCTAACTGAGGACTGTCATTTTCTAACAATATTGATTGATAAAGGTCTCTCCTTAGAAATACAAAATGCATGTGATTTACACACAGCTGAGAAATACAAGCTCATTATTTCTTCCTGACGGGTAGTAATGCCCTTTATAAACTAAACTATGGAGATTTCATTACAAAAAAAGTTATTTAATTGAAAATGAAAGTATGATCAGTCCCATGTAGTGCATTCTCTAATATTTATGTGTGTTTTACAGCAGCCTAATTTGCCAGATAAAAGTGAATGGAAATAGATACTAAGGATATGTGTGTGCGTGTGTGCGTGCACACACACACATACACACACAAGCTTATGAGAGTCTTATAATGTTTTAAGAGAAAATTATCATAAACAAATATTTAATATTTAATGCATTTTTCATTTCCGTTTTTAGGGTTTAAAATATATCCTAAATTGGGAAAGGCATGTTTGCGGAATTGTCCTTAAGGAATTATTTTTTTTCTCAAAGTGCAACATGGGAGAGTCAAGTATTTTATTATTCACTGGCAGGAACCAATCACATCAGTGCAGGCAGAAGCCTGATATAAAAAAAAATTAATTAGGGTGATTATAGAGGTATAAACAGGACCATAGTAAATGAATTTACTAATGGTCTTGTTAATTGCTTGAATAATAATCAGAATTTAGAGTTGAAAGTAGTTCTGCTCTACTATCCTATAAATTCAATGGTCTTGGGGAGCCATTTTTTTATATCTTGCTGAATTTATGTCTGTATAGTTCTATTACATCTACTTTGTTTTTTAAAGAGGAGTAATGCAATAATATATAAAAAAATAAGAGAAATGTATAATCTAAGCCAGGATATCAAGTACTGCAGAATACGCTCACTAGTGCAGATGATGAATGTGTACAGATTCTCTAACTGAATTCTTTTGCCAATGGGAAGTATTCTGGGAGAAGACCTTGTCTTTTTCTAGTCCAGTTTAATTATTAAAGTGATATTATGGAATCTATATATTTGTAACATTCACACACTGCTTTGCTTTTACCTAGAGGAACCATGAATGCCTTCCACGTTTTGAAGAGGTTCTTATGTCTCCACTATCTTCCAGATAGACACCTTCAACACTTATGCATATGGCTCACTTTTGATACACTTTATCAGTATAGTAATAACATTCCCTACATCTAATAAGATTCAGAATAGTAATTTTGGGGTTTCATTGCTAGGCATTAAACCCAGGGATTCCTGCATGCTGGACATATACTCTACCACTGAGATATATCCCCTTAGGAGTAGAAAATAATTTGTGTGATTTCCAATTAAATAATGTTTGAATCTGTGTAGTTCTCACAATTGATTGCTCTTTCCAGTATTAATTCTAAATTTTAAGTTGACCTCTATTTAATTTTATCTCCTTGGTTGTGACATTGTCATTAAGACATCTATAGCTAGATTTTATTTTAAATAATAAGAGGTATTCTTTTCAGCATAGTAACATCTTTTATTATAATAGTTGTATTTAAAATAACAAATATACAAATAGTATCCAAATCACTGACAAGATATATTTAGTAGAAGCAATACAAATAAGAGTCATGGAATCTAAGCTAGTCATCACGTGATAATGACAGAAGGCCATTCTTCATCACCATTTGGTAGGATGTTCTGCCACTTGTGTGTTTTAAAATGTTATATTGTAGCACAGGTTCAACATTTTGTCTGTGAACTTGTTATGGAAGACCTTGGGAAGCTACACTGAAAGTAGGACATTTTCTTACATATAAAACTAATGACAGTGTCAATAAAGATAAAGAATTTTCTTCATTGGTTAATTTGGTAACCTCACTATGTAATAGTTTATAGCAGTGTCATTTATTTCATGTAAACAAAAGTTTGCATAGATTATTTATTTATAGGAGGTATATAATTTATGTTTGTGATGAAAACGCATCAGGATTTCCTCAGAATCCTAATTTAGGATAAGAGGTAACATCTCTAATAGGAATTGCATATATTGCAGGGGAAAGATTTATCATTAAATATGTCAGCATGTTTAAAAATCACAACACCTACTTAACCACCACCATACACACATACACATACAGTCTGCAGTATTATTGATGTAATAAAATCATAGGTAGTCTTGATAGATAACTAAGATAGATAGATACATATACATATATGCATACACACACAGGATGCTCAGTAATGGGAATCCTTTCTCCATCTATATTATCCAGTAGTATATCAGAATTCCTAGAACAAATTTGCATACCAGTGACTTCATTAGGAATGAAAGAAATCTTTAAAGTCCAAAGGATTAAAATTCTATCTTTTCTTTGATATGTTGCATTACAAAGATAGAAAAAAATCCTAATTCCTAAGCACCATCTTTGACTAAGGCATTTGCTTTATTTTGCATTATTTATAGACTATAGTGTTAAAGTTTATTTAATGTTTACTAGAGCATTCTGATCCTAAGAATAGGATTCTGATACTAATTTCACTCTTTTTTTAAAAAATCATTTCAAGATGCTAAAGATCATGCTAATGATTAACATAGGACAAAAATGCATTTTTATCCCAATGGCATTGTAAAATTTATGCTTTTATGATTAGAAAATGACTTGATATTGATTATAAGAAGATATTACTGTTTTTAATTCATCATCATATACTAACAAAAAATGTTATGAATCAAAGTTATTCACTTGTGTTTATTAAGCCCTATGGATCTTGAGACTTACTTAATGACTGTATGGAGATGATATTTCAAATGTCTTAGGATATGTGAGCAACATAGTTCAGCTGTACAATTTGATCCATGTTTGTTCATTTTATGGGATGTTAAATATATTTCACATTGGTTTGATTTATTGTTACAGAGTAAAATTTAATTTAACACATTTTCTTGCTAACTGACTTGTAAATGAATTATGTTAATAGTCCCTCTGGGTAAAGACCTAGACAAAATGCATATGGTCAGTAACCATTTTGTGTGAAATAATAATATAAAAAGCATACTTTAGAGAACTACTCCATACTTGCATATTTCTTCATAAATCAAATTTATGAAAAGGATAAGAACAGAACAGAAATTTATTTGAAGTATTTCAGCTTTAATGGCCTTGTAAATTAAGTTCACTTCACCCATTGTATTAACCTCATTTAGTTTCTGTGGAAAGGAAATGTCTAATTTAATTTTGAAAATATTATTTTTATTATTATTTAAAAATGCATGATCCTTAATTGTATATTTTTACTTTTTAGTTTGATCAATTAATTGAACAAATTTTCTCAAGAAGTAAAATTTTGCATGCCTTTAGCATGGGTGATTTTTTTTTCTTTTTTTTTTTTTTATGGTGCTGAGGATTGAACCCAGGGCCTTGTGCTTGCTAGGCAGGCACTCTACCAACCAAGCTATATCCCCAGCCCTTGCATGCCTTTAGTTTGAATTGTCAAATGTTGGAACTAATTTTCTCATTTCATATATAGCAATGCATTCAAATTCTTCTATTTTTAGTGTCTAATCTTCTCCTGCATTGGTTTAAGGTATACAACATGGTGTTATAAAATGCATATACATATTAAAATGATTACTAGACTGAAGCAATCTATCCTATCTGCTGTCCATAGTTATTTTTTTAGAATGGTGAGACCTAAAATACACTCTCTTAGACAATTTTCATTATATATTTTACTGTTAATTATAATCCTCATGATGACTATTAGATCTCTAGACTTACTCATCTTATCTAACTGCAGTTTGTACCCTTTGACCTACTTCTCCCCATTTCTTCTAAACATTAAAATTTATTGCCAATCTTTCTTAAATTATTTCTAGAAAATGGAAGTAGAGGGAATACTTCCAAAGTATTTTTATGAGATCAACTTCACCCTACTACAAAAGCCAAACACCACTGAATGCCATGAGAAAAAAAAAAATGCCTGGACAGAGATTTAAAAATACTCAATAAATATTCTCAAAACAAATATAGTAACATGTCTAAAGATTCCAAATCATGACCAAATGGTATTATCCTCAGATAGGTTTACACACAGAAAACAGTCAACATAACACAACATATTAACAGAATGAAATATTAAAAATATGGTCATCTCCGTCAATGCAGAAAAAGCATTCAACACAATTAAAACATTTTCATTTTAAAAACTTTCAACAATAGAGATAAAGAGCAAACTTCTTCAAGAAAATAAAGGCCATATATGAAATGTGTGCAACTCATATCATAATCAATGGGAAAACTCAGTTTTTCCTCTTAAGATCTGGTACAAGGCAAGTATGCCCACTGTTGCTATTTCTATTCCACATAGTACTAGAAGTACTAGTAAGAACAACTAGACCAAAAAGAAAAAAAAAAGAAATACATGTCCTTCATATCTGAAAGGAAGAAGAAATATTGTGACTGTTTTGCAGATGCTGTAGTTCTATATGTAGAAATCCTTAATTCCACAAAACTCTGCCATAGCTGCTGGGTTCAGTGGTACACACCTGTACTCCTAGCTACTTCTAATAACCCATGTGTTAAATTCCCATAATAAAAAAAATGAGGAAAGCTGTTAGAACTTAAATTAATTCAGTAAAGTAGCATGACACAAAATCCATATAATAATCAGTTCCATTTCCCAACATAAAGATCTATCCAAAAAGCAATCAAGAATATAATTCCAGGGCTGGGGATATAGCTCAGTTGGCAAAGTGCTTGCCTCGCAAGCCCAAAGCCCTGGGTTCAATCCCCAGAATATATATATATATATATATATATATATATATATATATATATATATATTTCCACTTATGATAGCATTAACAATAATCAAAGAGGGAAAAGATGTGTTTACTGAAAATTATATGATTTTGATGGATGGAAAAACTGATGAAGACACAAAAAAGTGGAAAAATACCACGTTTTTAGATTGGAAGAAATGATATGGTTAAAATGTTCATACTACACATATATTCAATGTTATCCCTATGGAAATTCTAATGGCATTTCTACAGACATATGAAAAATAAACTTCATATGGAACCACACAAATGACCTCAAACATCCAAAACAATCTTGAGAAATAAAAGCAAAATTGGAGGTATTATACTTCCCAGTTTCAAACTATATTACCAAGTTATAGTGACCAAACAGTATGGTATTAGCACAAGAGACACAAAGACCAATGAACATAATATAGAGCCTAGAACTAAACCTAAGCATATATGATCAATTAATTTTTGATAAGGCCACCAAGAAAATACAAAGGATTATCTCTTCAGTAAATGGTGTTGGGGAAATTGTACCCTTATGTTGCACCATGAATACAAATCAACTCAAAATGGATTAAGGACCTAAACATGCCATCTAAAAAATAAATTTCCTAGAGGAAAATATGGGAAAAGCTTCCTTGACATTTTGTTGTCAGTGATAATTTTTTTTTTGTACTGGGGATTGAACCCCTGGGCACTTAACCACTGAGCCACATCCCCAACCCTTTTTTATTTTTTATTTTGAGACAGGATCTTGCTAAGTTGCCTAGGGCGCTGCTGAAGGTTGGTGAAGCTGGCTTTGAACTTGCAATCATCCTGCCTCAGACTCCTGAGTTGCTGGGGCAACGATGATTTTGCATTATCTCAGCAAAAGCTCTGGAAAAGCTCAATAAAATGATAAAGTTGCATACCTAACCAAAAGCATAAACAAGTGGGACTACATGAAATTAAAATTCTGCACAGGATAGAAAATAATCAATGAAATGAAAATGAAGCCTATTGACTTTGTCTTCTAATTTCAGTACTTTTCTTATTAAGGAGCATCATGGGTATTCTAATTGCTTATCATATTCAATTTACCTTTTTAATAATAAAACATTTAAATATGTAAAAATTGAGAAAAATTAATATTATATAGCCTGACACATTCAAATTAATTTATATGGTACATACTGAGTTCAGGGACTGTGTCTTTCTTACATACTAATTATCAGTATTAGGGCTTAGAATGCAGTAAGTGCCAATTCATTCTGGGTGTATTATGTTTAAGAAAAACATTGATTTGATAATCAGAAAGTAATGACATCAATATTTTATTACCTTAAAATATTTTTAAAAGAATTTCGCATTCCTCAAAATGGTTTTTAAACTTTTTATGGTATGTGTATTTTTTTCATGGTAGGATAGAAAGGTAGTATATTATAGAATCCACCTGGTTATAAAAGTTCAGAGGTTGGAAAAGGGCTTAGGTCATAAACTCTTTTTAAAACGTTTTGAAATTGTACATGGCCATAATATCTTTATTTATTTATTTGTATGTGGTACTGAGGATTGAACCCAGTGTCTCACACATGCTAGGCAAGCACTCTGTCACTGAGCCACAACCCCAGCCCCAGTCATAAGCTGTTGAGGTGTTCAAGAGAGCAACTGTACCCCAAGCTTTTAGACATTGACTGATTTGATAACATTTATTCTGTTAAATGAATGAAAAGAAATATGACCAAGATTTTAGGCAGTGACAACAGCTTAAGTAAAAATACAAAAGTAAATCCACATGTAATGTGCTTAAAGAATAATGTACGTCTGTACAAAATACAAAAGATTAATTTCTGCCAAAATAAAATTTTGTTTTTCCATCATTTTACTTTAAAATATGCAAGTGAATATTACCATAATTAGTTTAAATTTGCAACATTCAGGTTTCTTTTTTTTTCTTATTTAGTACAAAGGCACAGAGTCACAGAATTATGACTATGGTATTTTGGCAACCTATATATGCTATACTCAAAATTTCATCTATTTAATTCTTCATAACATGGCACTAACTCACATAGAGAAACTTATAATGAGAAATTGAAAATGAATCTCAGAGCTTAAGGCTAATTTGCATTTGGCTTATATAAGCCTCTAGAAGCTTAGTTCTATCAAGATTATGTGCACCTTTGTAAAACTTTCTATTTCAAGCTATTTTTCTCAGTCACTTATATTCCAATTTAGTTTAATTTTTTAAATAATAAGAATATGTGAATGCAATGACTGTTAAGTTTCAAAGAGACAAAATGAATGAAGATATAATTCTAGAGCTGTTGGTATGATAATCATAACAGAGGAAACATGGAGAATTCATCTTATTCCTTATGAATCAGTTTCTCTTCTACTTCCTCCAACTGAGTAACCTTGTATGTACACAAAGGAACCAAACTATTGTGTTATCAGGGTTGTAGCTTCTCCTCCAACCTAAAGATACACCAATTAAAGATGGTCTTTTTAAATGAAGCACATTAAACATGGAAGATTACGAACTATTTACATCTTAGTCTAAAATAGAATACAAATATTTCTGCTAGAAAAATATTTCCTGAAGTAAAAGTCCATCCAAATGTGCTAAGATTTCTGAAATTGTGTGTGTGTGTGTGTGTGTGTGTGTGTGTGTGTATCTATATGCACAGATACATATATAGAAATAATTGCTTTTGTTACTGGGAATTGAATTCAGGCGTTTTACTGCTAAGCTACTTTCCCAGTCCTTTTTATTTTGAGACAGGATCTTGTTAAATTGTTGGTCTCACTTAGTTGCTGAGGCTGGCATTGAACTTGTTATCCTCCTGCCTTAGCCTCCTTAGTAGCTGGGATTACGGATGTATGCCAACACACCAGGCTTATGTTTAAGAGAAATGCGACAAAGCTTTTCATGAAATGAAATTCAGAGCTTTCATTTAATTGATAACTTTATGTAAAATATCATTTATATTAGAAGTGGAAATCAAAACAAAGAGCAAAATGGAACAAGTAACATTTCATACTTTTTAAAAGAATTTCAGGAAACCAGATTTAGTCACTCCTACCAGTAAAAGCAGAAATAATATATTTAGTGGTGTTTGCCATAAGTCATACCTTGTCCTGGGAAAAGTTCTTAGTAATCAAGGAATAGAATGAAACATACTTATCTAGATATGCTACAATAATTCTTAATAAATAATAAACAAAGGATATTCCTCGTTATTGCTATTGTTTAATATTTTCCTGGAGAACCTAGCCAATATTTTAGGACAAGAGAAAAAGAAATATAAGGTATATATACTGGAAAGGATGAATTGAAATATCATCTTTTGAAATCAACATGATTTTCTTATATTTAAAACCACTTAACAAATTAGAAAATGTAAAGAGATAATAAAATGGTTTTATTTTAACGTACACATATAAATGAGATCATCCAATAATTTTCTTTCTTTGTCTGGCTTATTTCACATAGTGTAATATCTTCCAAGTTCATCCATATTACAGCAAATAGCAGGATCTCCTCTCTTTTTAAGGCTAATATCCCATTGGATATATATAGAGAAAAAGAATAAAACAGTGGTTACCAAGGATGGGGTTGGGCAATGCAAATGAGAATATAAAGGTCAAAGGATGAAATGCAAATATGTAGGTTAAAAAATTCAAAATCTAACGCACAACATAGAGCTGTGTTTAATAATGTATTGTGTTCAGAATTCTTGCTAAATTAGATTATAACTGCAAAATGGGTAACTTTGAAATAATGATTGTAAATTTGCTCCTTTATAGTAAGAATTTTACCATGTACATATTTTATAACATCACATTATGTACCTTAAATAATAAAATATTTATTATTTACATGATAAAATTTATTTAAAATGAATAATAACAAAACCAATAGATTCTTAGAAGTAAAGTAGATAAAGTGAAAGGATTATTTGGAGAAAATTTAAACTTATGTAATTACATAAATAAAGACATGAAAAAAGACATATATTGAGAATGCTTGTTCTTCCAAAATTATTCTATACATTCCAAGTTATTTACAGTCAATACACATGTACACACAGTCACACATATCTACATGAATCTGTATTATTTCACATAAATTTTTATGTGTATATATTATTTTAGAGGACATACCAGAAACCTAGCAAACAACAGAATTAGCCTCAGATGATTGAAATGAAAAGAATTTTATTTAAAAACCTGCCAAGGAATATAGTAAAAATACATGGCAGTGATTGAGTGAGAAAGGAGCAATAGTAGGAAGCAATTACTAGCCCCAGGGCTTCCAGGAAAGAGGAAAAACAGAATGAAAAAAGGTAAATGGAACTTAGAGCTGCACTAATAGAGGAAATGTGGTAGTTAGTAGGACTCAGGAACTATAATATGCAGCTCTAAAATGGGTATTACGGATGATAAATTTGTCTAGACTTTATCTCTGAATCTCCTGCTGGTTCTTCCCGTTGACTTAATGCAAACTGGGATCTAGCCAGAAAATGATCACAGGAGCTACAGTATGAAAGGGTCAGCTACTTAGGGAAACCACAGGGAAGAGCAAAAGTGAATAAGGGTGAGTACACTAAAAATAAATCATGCAAAAAGCAAGAGATGCTGTTGTCAAGATAATTCTAAATTTATTCTAAATGCAAATGCATAAGAATAGTCAAGAAGTTACTTTTAAATAGGTGACTTGGTTAAGCAGATTTCATAACGAAACATTCTGACACTGTGTGACATATTAGAGGAATAGTTTAGTCATATAAAACAGATTGGCACAATTCCCTTTCATTTACCAAATGCAATACACAATAATGGTGCCACTCTATGTCTGTGAGAAAGGTAAATAAGTTAATAAGTTAGACCGAAACTGCTGAAATCTAGTACCACAACAATTACTAAAATAATTTCTAGATAACAGTGTTTTAAAGTGAATTGGTAAACTTTTAAAATACTATGCCAAAATGTAGTGGAATATTTGAATACTATTACAGTGTTGTAAAACCTAGAAGCTGTAAAATAAAAGACTGACATATTTTAAAAAAACAAATATTAAAAATTTTTCTATGATGAAGGCATCATTAAAAAGTAAAACATGGCAGTTTAGGGAATCATATTGATAATAAAAATTAATAACCTCACTATGATAAAATTCCTATGATGAATATTAAAAATATATTGTAGCAAAATATTTAAAAAGTGGCTACCTATTTTGGTCAGGGAATCCACTTGAAAAAATTATCAGTAACCAATTAAATTAAAAATAAGCTCAACACTCCTAATAAAGAATGTAAAGTATAATATCCTTTGATTATGAGAGTTCATTGAGATAGGCTCCATGTTTCTTTGAGTGGAAAAACAACTTAGAACATTTTAAATGGGAGTCTGTCAGTATCTTTCAAAATATGGGATTGTACATGTATTTGATTCTGGTATTTCACATTTAAGAATTAGGTATAGGAATACTCATATATATCTAAGACAAATGTCTAAAGATTTTCACTGAAACATTGTTTATCATAGCTCTGGTATTTTCCATACTGTGGAATGCTAGGCAGGAATGTCTCCACCATTGGACTGTACCTGCCATAAAATCTGGGTCCAAGTTTGCTTGAGTTTCTTTTTAATTTTGTTCATTATTATTACCATTGTGAGTAATGTAATCCTTGACTTCAGTAGGTACCCAATAAATAGTTGTAAACATATTAATAAATGAATTAATGCATTATTTTTAAAAATTAAATATAATTTGTATGTGTGTGTATGTTTAAATTTTAAAGCTATATTTTGCTAAAACTTACTTTTTTGCCAGTCATTGTTCTGAATGCTGTACTTGCATTTATTATACTTGATTCTTTCAAAAGCCCTTCCCCTCCCCCCATTTTATTGAGGAGGACATGAACACATGAAGAAATTGCATTCCTTATATAAACTTATAGATCCACAGTGTAGTGGAGCAAACTTTGTTTTATACTACCTGAGCACATCTTATGAAGTTATATAGGGAAATGGATGCATAGATGCATAGGTAGTGTGCATGTAGTTTGATTAAATTAGTTAGACAAATTAATAGATGAATGGATGGATTGTCGGATGGATGGAAGGATGGATGGATCAATATGTGGATATATGAATAGCATAGCATCTGCCAACAAGTGTTACCTCTAGACAATGGAACTATAGTGTTGTAGAGTTGTGGGGTCCTTTCATTGTTCACTTTATATATTTCTGGAATATTTTAATTTTTCACTACAATAAGCATGTATTGCTTTTATAGTAAAAGTGTTTAAATCCAGAGATTAAATCCAAACTTATAAAATAAAAAAATAACTGTGAGAGCTTAAAGATTAACTCTTGGGGCCAAGAGCATTAATCCAATCTGCTTTCTCTCAGAGAAAAGTTTCTTATAAAAAATAGGTTTCCTATCATGAACAGAGTAGAAGCAGGGTACATTTGGTCAATCCAAGTCCAGAATCCAAATAGGGAATGGAGTTGTGGATAATGAGTCAGATTGGACAGGATAGAATAATTGAGATAGTTATATACCAAGCCCTGGGGGTTACAGTCATGAGAAGAGACAGGAAACTTGGGGGGAAGATATTTGAGAGATGATGAGGTTTTGGAATCCAGAAGAGCCAAAAAATGTGTCCAAAATATTAATTATTAGCATTTAGCTTATCAGTTTTAATCCTTCTCTGGCCACAAAACACAGAGAAGAAATTAAAAATTGCAAATGGGTAAAATAAACATCTATTAATTACAATTGGCACAATATAGCAAATAAAGTCCTATCCTTTGGGCCTTTGGGCCTCATGCCTTGATGTTACTAGTCTCTACTCAAAAGGGGTTACTTTTGAAATACAATATATGTACTTATGTATCACACTTAAATTAGTAATCGTGTTGTTTTAAATTTCCCTTGTTAAGGGAATCTTTCTTTCATATCTCAATTTAAATAATATTTTTAAATTGTGACTATTCAAGTCAGAGTTTTTGCTAGATGGCAAGACTTTTACTTGCTTGAATCTTCCAGACATTCAGGTATGCAGACACTTAGTACAAAATTTCTGAAAAACACCTATCCAAGTTCTAAGGAGTCCAATTTTCCCACCCTAATTCTGAGAGTACTTAAACATATTTTTCTGTAGACGGCAGTGAATATTATTTTAGAACATGTATTCTATGCAAACCACTGTGCTATTTTGTAGAGTATAAGTCAAAGCTTAGAGACAATGAATAAAACATTAGTTTTCCTGTGTCTTGAGTATAAACTTGAGTATTTTCAATCTGAATTAAAAATGTACTAACTTTGTCATCATCACTCATCTGCTTCTTGATTAAACTGCAAATGCTCTCTAATTTAGAAATTAATGCTTCTTTCCCTATCACTTAAAAAATCTGATC
This sequence comes from Glaucomys volans, assembly GCA_020662805.1. Lineage (NCBI taxonomy): Eukaryota > Metazoa > Chordata > Mammalia > Rodentia > Sciuridae > Glaucomys > Glaucomys volans. Next base: position 1,113,550 of record JAJEJO010049668.1, read on the forward strand.
TAGTTCCTAGAGCATGAGATGTCCTTCAAATCAAGTCTCATTTTTGAAAGTGTGATCAATAATTTAAGAAAAACTTTTTCTGATAAAATAAAGAACTGAAGCTCATTCTGCTTAACCTTTTCCAAGGTCACAAAATAATAAAACTGGAATATAAAAACAAGTCTTTTTTTTTTCCATTTTAATCAGACTATCACTTACTGGTTGTATGACCTTGTGTTTTTTAAAAGATAATTCCAATTATTAACTCACTAGAGTGATGATGTTTAAATGAGGAAGCATAATAAATATTCCTTGTACATACCTGATGCTCAATGCAAATTAATCAAATATGAAACAATCTCTTTCATATAATTTTGTAGGGAGATAAATATTGCCTATTCCTATTCTCTGCTATAGTGTTTTCTTCCCCTTAAGCAGTTCTCCATTTTCAAGTTGCATCTTACTCTGTGTTGATAGGTGTAGACCACAAAAGTGAACCCTTATTTCCATCAGCCATAATTAGTTCTTCATTCATTCATGTTCTAATTTAACAATATTGAGTATGTGCTATTTTTTGGCCTTTTAAACAATTTAGAGAAAGTTCTTATCGTATGGTACTTATAGACTTATATGTCCATTGACAATGGGGCACATCTGAGAAACGCATCGATAAGTGACTTTGTCATTGTGTGAACATGATGGAGTATAACTGAAATATAATTACATGAACTTAAATGGTATAAGTCAATCACAAGTTATGGCCTCTTGATTCAATAAAAGATGCCATAAGCACCATATGCATAAGACTGCTGCTGGCATAACACAGAACAGTGTTTTATGGTAATTTTTATAAGTGGGGGTACCCTTTAAAATAATGATCAAAGTATAGTAGAGTAAATGCATAAAACAGTAACTTTTGTTTATTATCATTATCAAGTATTAGGTACTATACATAATGGTGCATGCTATGCTTTTATGTGACTGACAACACAATAGGTTTATTTGTACTAGCTTCAGCAGAAACATGTGAGTAATGTGTTGTGTTATGATGTTATGACAGCCATATTGTCACTATGTGAAAGGAGATTCTTATGGGATTACCATCTTACTTGTCATCCATCATTGACCAAAACACCCTTTTACAGTGCATGACTCAATCATACAGGGAGAGAAAGAGTAAGGAATGAATGAAGAAATAAATGTAATAACTATATTTGTGATAAGTGATAGAAAGGAAATAAAGTTAATGTGAAATAAAGCAAAGGGAACAGGCTTCTTAAAATGGGTGAAGAACAAATGCATCTCTGAGGAGGTACCCTTTGAGCTAAGACCTAATGGATACGAATGAATTAAAAATGGAAAAGATGGATAGAAAGACAACAAATGTAAATGTCAAGAGGTATGAAATGACTTGTGGTATCTGAGACACAAACACAAAAGGCGAATACATCTGAAAGTTAGTAGACAAAGAGAAAGAGAAATGCCATTGGAGTACCACCAGCTGAGCATGCAGGATTGTGTCAGGTGCCACTTTATAGAGCAGGGAAGGAGTGTAGATTTATTCTAAACAAAATGAGGAGACTTTGAAGGGTTTTAAGTATGAGGTTATTGTAAATTAACATATTATTTGTGTGTTCAAAAAGTTAATTTTAGCAGTTGCATACAGAACAGATTGAGAGGTATGAGAATAGTTAGGATGGGAATGCATTAGTCTCAGAAGGTGAGGACCATGGCTTGGGTTAGATAGTAACAGTGAACATGAAGACAGATGGATACATAATCCTTTTAAATACAGAAAAGACAATACTTATGAATAGACCAAATTAGGAAATGCAGAAAGAAAGAAAAATCAGGGATACTTCCTATGTTTACATCCTGGCATTACATAATGTACGAATGTTGTTACCATATTTGAAAATGCAGATAAATGGAAGCCTAATGATTTTGTAGAGAATAGAGAGCCTGGTTTTGGATGTAACAAATTTGAAATATCCCTAAATAGATTTCTTCTTTAATCATCTGTCTTGACCTGAGGGGAAAGATCTCACTTGGAAATTGGTATTTGGAAATCAGTATTTTGGCAATATGGCAGAATGGGGTGGGAACATGAGCGAGTGCAAGATTAGATGACATCACCTAGGGAAGAATGTAGCTAAAGAAGACCCAGATCCAACTTCTAAACGTCTTCAAACTTTTGTTTCATTTAAATTGTTAGAGGTAGAAGGAGAGCCTGGGAAAGTATGGGCAGATAAGGATAAAACCTGAGAATGTAGTGTCAAAGATGCCAAGAAAAACAAAGCAGCTTAAGAATGAAAGAGTACTACTGGGACCTATAGATAAGATGAAGATAGAAAAACATCCATTAGGTTTGGCAACATTGTAGCCATTAGCAGAGAGAACCAACTCTCTGATGTAGTATTATCTAGAGAGAAGTCTGCCTTGCTCATCCTCTTTAAAATATTGACCTTACTCATCTCTTATTCATTTTATTATTCTCTATGGCACTTAAAATCTGAGAGGCCAGAGATTTGTTTTTATTTATTGTCTATGTCTCAACTAGAATCTAGGGTTCAGGAAGGCAGGGACTTGAGTTTTATTTACTGCTGTATTCCAAGCATCTGACAGAGTACTTGGCATATATTAAATGGTAAATTAACATGAATTGAATGGAAGGGGCATATAGGAAAGTAGATACATAGAATGTAACTGAAACATTTGAAAAGTACTTTTGTGGAGGGGAGCAGAGAAACAGGAGATGGAAGAAGAAGTGAGCAATCCTATTAACAGATACCATGGTTAATGAGAACTATACATGTCATGGTTAATGAGGTCATACATGTTCATGAGAGCAGATTGTTAACTATTCAGAAATTGTGCCTGCAGATTGGTAAACCATTGGCAAGTTGAAATCATTTATATCATGGAGACTGGCAAACACAACAAATCAGAGATTTTGTTGATATTATTGCTTGTTTCTTTCTGTTTTTCTTTTGGAAAACCAACTTACCAGTATACCACTGGTTGTTCAAGTTTTCTTTACCTTGAAAGCGGGAACTAAGAAAACATGTTTACGCTAAGGACAGATTGACGATTCAATAAAAAGTAAGTTGAAAAGTATAAGTAGAGAGATTTGCCTTTATTTGAATGGTGAAACTTTAGTTCTAATAGGAAGATAATAGGAGTATGCATCAATATTCATGTCTTATGTATAAAAATGAGGGACTTTGTGCTGATAATTAATTTTAAAATATCATACATAGAAGTATAAAAGATAAACTAGCTTTCTCATGAGTTTCTATGTTATTTTATTCCACATTATACCTTCATTAATGCAGCACTTTTCAACCCACACATATCAAATTCTATTTAATATTTATAAGAATATAATTCATTCATATTTAATATGTACAAATTCTATGAAAATCAATCATTTGAGTTGTTTAATGCCTTTTTAAACATTATTGATGGCATTATTTTATATAAAATATTATCCCTTATTATTTTTCAGATTTGCTTATTATATGCTTTTTGATGCTTATTTCCTTTGTTCACTTGTACCTTTCTCCATCATTGCTTCACATTTGATTATCTTTGCTTCTGTGAAGTTCTAAATTGCATTATTTTTCACTTTGTAAGTTATTTATCATCCTTGCATATTATTGTATTTATAATTGGGAAGCTCTAATTACATTGGCAAAAGCCAGAAACCCCAAACTCAAACTCAAATGAAATTTTATTACTATTGTCAAAAGCAGACTATATTTGTGTAATTTGAAAATGTTTTGAAGTTTGCCACTTGTTTAAGTTTCATCAGTATGTCTCTACTTGTTTTAGGAAAAATACATATGCAAATTGTATGGTCACTGGTTTTGATTTTAATTTAGATTACCATATAACTTGGCATTAGTTCAAGAAAACTTCTTTGCCATTTATTATCATTTGTGAACTTTATATATGATAGTATTTTCCTAAACACTGCACCCCTTCTTATGTAGCATATATACATGCTGCTGCCATGACACTGTCCATAATAAATGTGTTGTAACTGAAAGAGTCATATCAACGTTCTATGCCATCAAGCTGGTCCAGTATTTCACTGATTCTTCACTAAAGGTTAGGTGATAGAGCCAATCTAATTATAAAAAATTCCCTGGTGAATTGATGTCACGCCTTACACATGACATGCACCCCACAAATACTTGGTGATGGTATAAATATAGTCAAACTCAGAAACAGCAATGATGTGCCAATTATAAACAAATCATGACAACTAATATAAAATATCTGTTGAGCATTTACTCCACATTCATTTTCTCTCTTAATATTGTCTGCAGCTATTTGCAAAATATTAATATGATTCATTTTGCAATTAAAAGGTGGGACAAAAGGAAATTAATTTTATCACAGCATCTTACCTTTAGTGGTAGGATCATTATTTGATGAAGATATGTTTACTTCAGCAGGCTAAGCACTTCAATGTGATGAAGGGAAATTGTTATAGTATTTGCTTCAAAAAAGGCTGATCTTTATATATAGTTTCTGCCTTAAGGTGGTCTTTATTAAGGCATTTGATTCATAGCTGCCTTTATATCATCAGACATATTTCCAAATCCCAAAACATACCAAAGAGAGCCATAATAGCCAATTAAATTTGTCACATGAAATAAAAATCTTCATTTGGATCCTAATATTTACCAACTATCATTTCTAATACTGTAAAAAAAAAGAAGGAATAGAAATAGAATATTTTGTGTTAGTAAAGATGATAGGGGCTGGTATTATTTAACTTACTCTTCTTTTTTTAGAAGTAGGAAAAATAAGTCAATTTGGTTAGGTCAAAGGCAAAGCACGAAAACAGCAGGTGACAATTAAGGAAGCAGAGTTAAATGTCACTTCATCAAAATACTTCCTTCTCAAATGGAAACTCCCATAGTTCTTCCCACAATAGGCTTGTAGAGAGAATTGTAAGAAAGTACAAATGTTTTTCTATCAATAGTCTCTCACACTGTCTGATCAGCGTCCATGTGTTAGGTCAGGCTAGCTTCTATTATGCTAGTTTTAGAAGATAGGTACTGAAAAGTTGTTCTAAGGTTTTAAAAGCCGAGAGTATTTTTTTAAAATTAAACATACCCCCCAGACCAATAGAGTATTGGAAGGGGGAACAGGGAGTGGGAAGAGGGTTGGGAAAGGGAAAGTACTGGGGACTGAAATGGAGCAAATTAAATTCCGTGCATGTATGATTATGTTAAAATGAACCACAGTATTATGTATAACTATAATGTACCAATAAAAAAATAAAACATGTTCCTAATGAGTAGTTAGCAAAGAAACAATTTTGAAATTAGTTTGCATTTTGGAATTGAAAATTTAAAAACAGTATTTCATTTTGATTAGTTGCTCACAGGAGACTTTGATATTTGAAAAACTTTTCCACTTAAAGGTACTTTATGAAACTTGTGAAGTCAGAATCGATTGAGAATTTCCATTTAATTGATCTTTCTCCACTAGCTCCTGTGCATTTTGTCTCCAGCATTCTAAGAATGTTTGATATGAACACTGTATAACTCCCATTCCTTTTTAATTCCCCAGAAAGAGCCCAGCAAAAAGTGCATTTGTGAAAGACAACTCTTTTATACAATGAAACAAAAAGAAGTAATTGCTAAGGATACATTGGAAAGTAGTCACATTAATTACAATTTGATCAGTACATATTGCATTCATGCTTTGAAAAATCATACTGTAACTCATAACTATGTAAAATTATTGTGTATTAATAAAATTAAAAGTACATTTAAAATAAAATTATTTATTTGTAATTTCCTTTCCCAATTCTCCATGAGAACAGACTTCGGGGTTCATTTATTTACCTCTCTATCCTAGAAGTCTAGAGTATAGCCTGGCCAAAAGTGTTAACTCAATAAATGTTGTTAAATATAATGTCAGTGTCTCATATTTTGAATACAGCACTTTTTTATAATCACTAACATCACCTTCAGGTACCATTATTTATCAGATTGAATACATGTGGTTTAAATTGTATTTGAAGAGCTATGTTAAGGATTTCTTTGTTAATGTTCAGAAGGCTGAAGTAGTTTTAGTTTATCTTCTTTGGTCAATACCTGATTTTGATTTTTGCTTTTGTTTTTCCATTGTGCCCTAAGTAATGTTTATGCATTTTGGGCCACCATTTTCTACTTATACCAAGATGATGGTGATAGTTTTCTGCTAGCTGTAACATAAGCATATTGAAGGGAATAGTTGCAGGTTTAAAAGATAAGATGATCTGCTGTTTCTCATGGATAAATTAAAGCCATTGCTTTTTATTTTTATTACTGTTGTTATGAAACAATCATCTTCATCAATGCAAATTATGTTCATTACTATATTTTATAGTCCTTTAATGAGAAGCATTGTTATTAGATGATAAAAGCAACTACTTGGATCAGTGAATGAAATACTAAAATGAATTAATTAAAGAGTACTTAATTTAGTGAATGCAGAACATATATTGCAGGATGTTCAAGAATTTAATATGAGAGGACCTGTGCAAATGATTTCTTCTTATTAAAATACATCAATTTGATATACTGACATGTAAGTGGAAAAATACAAGTATCTTGAAAGCAGTGATGAATATAATATATTGAACTGAAAAAATAACAAGCAAATGTTTTAATGATTTAGTCCATTGTATTATTAAAAACTACTCTAGCATTTAGAAATAGATGACTTTATAGTATAAATCTCTTCATTTTCAAATATCAAATGATAACTCACTTTATTTCTAGCAGTAATTTATGACTCACTTTCTAGCAGTAATTTCTTTAGATTTTTGCATCTATGTAGGTGGTTATTTTTGCAATCATAAGTTTCAGTTGTGCCAACATATATGTCCTTATATTTTCATGTTTACAGCTATCTGGCATGTCTAATTTGTTACTACAAGTTTCTTCTTCCCAGTTCATCTGTTTCCCTTCTCTTTCAAATAATGATTTTGTAATTTATTTATTTTAATAGTTTTATTCTTCATGCAAACTCTGGGAAATGATCCAGATCTGTTCTTATCAAGGTTTCTAAATGAAATCCCCCCTCTTAAAATATAAAACTCTTAAAAGGCTGATCTACCAAATCTTTGTGAAGGCACATTTATGCATCTGTTGTCTTTGAAATCCTGTTTCTTTACAGTTACACATGCTACACATTATAATCCAGTATTTCAGTTCCTGACTTTCTCTGGGCAGAAAGTTGACCTCAGATTTTGACAGTCAAGGCCCTTGTTTAGATTTCCCAGAGGTGTTTCAAGGTTATGCCTGGCAGCTGGCTAATCGGACTTTCCTGAGGTTGACTGCCTAAGATAAGAATAGTTTTGTGGAAGGCACCAGTTTCATAACAAACTCATTTGCATTGACATTTTTGGGATGAGGACATACAGAATGCAAACTTTGTGAAATTTTGCTTTTATTGTCTCCTTTTGGATCTTTGTAGATTCTTTTATTACAACATATGATATACTTATCTAATTATAAAATTAATATGTGTTGATTAGAGAATTTATAACATACAGATAAGATGAAGTAGGAAAAGAAAAGCATTTTTCAATGCCACTAGCATATCCACATTACTAATATATTGAAATACGTTCCCTGGTCTTTTTTTTCTAAAATTGTTATGAAATTCTACATAAATTACAAATTTTTACTGTTTTGATGTTACATTATAAAGTACTGATTTTAATATATTATTAGGTATTCTTCAAAAGTAACATTTGAATAGCTTTGTACTGTGACTACACAGTTACATATTCAGTCATTCTCTAGGTCTCTATCAAGGTGTTTGGGGATAGAGATCAGTTGGTAGAGTGCTTGTATCACAAGCACATAGGCTCTGGGTTCAATCCCCAGAACAGCAAAAAAAAAAAAAAAATGTTTATATTGATCTATTTTAATTTTTACATACTGTTTAACATTTCCATCACATTAACGTAAATCTTCATTTAAATTGCTGTCATTTCCTATGGGTGGATTCTTGAAAGAAGTACTGGAACATTCAATATGATCATTTTAAAGGCCTTTTTTATTTTACCCCTTGATACTCAAGTTTGAACCCACAGCCTTGTAAATGCCAGGCAAGCCCTCTACCATTGAGCTACATCCCCAGACCTGATTTTAAGTTTTTGGTAAGCATTGCCAAAATGTTTTTCATGAAGGCAAAAACAATTGATACTCTTTAAGCTAAATAGGAGTCTGGCCAAATCACTGAAACGCTTTCACACTGATTGTTATACTTTTATAATTGTTTGTTAATTGGTAGTCAAAGGAATAAGGTATAAAACCCACATCTTTATTTAATTTGTCTTTTTTGATTACTGCTGAAGTGTTTATTTTTCATGTACGTTGATTCTTGCTATGCCTCACTTAAAGAGAAATCACTACTAATATAGAAAATGGAAATACTGTTTGATAACTGAACCACATTGATCACAGTCTCACCATTTAGATAATGACGGAGGTTCTGGGTCTTCAAATACACTACAATCATTGTCTGGGAGACTGGGGTAAGGTAAAGAGGCAGTATAACACAATGACTGGGTTGTAATCTGATACTGACTAACTTTTGAACTTGACATAAAACCACCTTGTGCTTCCATTTCCTCATTTGAAAAATGATGGAATATTGCCAAATGATTTGTTTCACTGTACATTACAGTGTCAAATACTGAATTTCATCACACAATGAGATAATCACCCACTATCTGAAACAAAAACATAAAGCAGAAATCATTGCTTACTTACATAAAATGAAATTATGTTTCTCAGACAGTTTTTTATAGAGTACTCCTAGATTTTGAGGGAAACCTACAGGTTAAGAGATCTGGGAATATTCAGAGTTGGGAGTAAGTTGATGTCAGCTTTACAAGTATTCAGATGAAACTATTGTTATGGGATTTGCTTTCAGAACATCATGCACACTGGGGTAAAACCACTGGCAGACTTTCAAAAGGGAGGTATAGGGATACATGTTAACAATCACAGAGGCAGCTAATTGTTAATTGATTTAAATTCCTGTTGATGACTTCTTGTTACCATGGCTACACAACAATCAGTTTTCTTCTTCCTCCTCATTCTTCAACTTGTTCTCAGTTTATTGAATTTTTTTTTATTCTGAGGTCTTACCACAGAATTTTGTATATAGGCATCTCCAAAGAATGTGGAATAAATGACTTGAAAATTGAAAGAAGTCATCTTACAATTTTTGTGATGCTTCCCTTTGTTTTATTCTCTCCATATGCAGTCTTATTTCTGTTTTCTAATAATTCCTGTCTGCATTATGGTCTTTACCTCCAGTTTTCTCTCCATGAATCCATTCTGCATACAATGGGTTTCCTAAATATATTTTGAGTTGTAGATGAACACAATACCTTTATTTTACTTATTTATTTTTATGTGTTCCTGAGAATCAAACCCAGTACTTCACACATGCTAGGCAAGTGCTCTACCACTGAGCTACAACCCCAGCCCCCATGGTTTTATTTTAATAATCATTTGATAGTATCATACCCTTACTCAAAAGTAATTAGTTGTTCTCTTACCTTTTGGACTAAGGTCAAGTTTTCTGTTTTGCTGTTGATCCCTCAATGTTCCACATGCAATTGATTTGTTTTACCTTATTTTTCACTACTTTTCCCTGTGGCTAAGCAACCCTGATACATGTTTAATCATTCCCTACCTATGCACCTTTACTCGTGTTATTCTACTGCTTCACATACTCTTCCCTCTTTCTCCATTTCCAGCTAATAGAATTCTATATATACTTAAGTTTCCTATTCATAAATAATTGATCCCTCATTAATATATAACTTCTCCTTTATACAAACATGTTTAAGTACTGGTTTACCAAATAGAGGAACACATTTTAAATTCTGTTCAGCAATGCAATTACTTTGTACTTTTCTTACTATTTATTATTCTTAATTGTGAGTAGAATCCATGAAATCTCTTTTAATCTCCTAGATAATCTATTGAAATACTTTGAATATAAAAGATCTTCAGCAATTATATATTCAAGGAATTTAAAATATTTCAGAAGTTCTAAATCCTTTTTATTAAAGAAAGAACTATTGACTTCTGGCTGCTGGCACCATTGAAGCCAATATAATATTTGAGGTAGGATAGAAATAGTTTAGGGTAAAAATGTCAATAGTTTGGTTGATTAAGTGCACATTTATTGTAATGACTGATATTAACTTTTTTTATGTGTTTTTTTTCAGTTTTCTAAGTTTGTTCTAATTAGTTGTACATGACAGTAGAATGCATTTTGATACATCATACATATATGGAGTATAAGTTCTCATTCTTCTGGTTGTACATGATGTAGAGTTATACTGATCATGTAATCACGTATGCACGTCGGATAATATTGTCCAATTCATTCTAAAATCCTTCATACCCTCAACGCCCCCTCACTCCCCTCTGTCTAATCCAAAGTACCTCTATTCTTCCCTAGCCACCCCCCTTTATTATTAATTAGCATTTGCATATCAGAGAAAACATTCAGTCTTTGGATCTTTGTGATTAGTTTATTTCACTTAGCATGATATTCTCTAGCTCCATCCATTTACCAACAAATGCCATAACTTCATTTTTCTGAATGAAGATTGATTCTTCTGAGTAATATTCCATTGTGCATATACACTGCATTTTCTTTATCAGTTCATCTACTGAAGGGCACCTAGGCTGGATCCATAATTTAGCTATTGGGAATTGAGTTGTTATAAACATTGATGTAGCTGTGTCACTGTAGTATGCTGATTTTAAATCCTTTGAGTATTAACCAAGGGTTGGTTCAAATGGCGGTTCCAATTGAAGTTTTCTGAGGAATCGCCATATTTCTTTCAATAGTGGTTGCACCAATTTGTAGTCCCACCAGCAATGTATGAGTGAACCTTTTCCCCTACATCCTTACCAGCATTTATTGTTACTTGTATTCTTTTTTTTTTCTTTTATTTACTTATTGATTCATTGAACACAAATGGAGTACAGCTATTGTTTCACTGGTTGTACACAAAGTAGAGTCACACCATCTGTGCATTCATGCATGTACACAGGGCAATTACTTGTATTCTTGATAATGGCCATTCTGACTGGAGTGAGATGGAATCTCAGTGTAGTTTTGATTTGCATTTCTCTAATTGCTAGAGATGTTGAACATTCTTTCATACATTTGTTGATTAATTGTACTTATTCTGTGAAGTGTCTGTTCAGTTCCTTATCCCATTTATTGATTGGGTTATTTGGTTTTTTTGGCATTAAGTTTTTTGGGTTCTTTATATATCCTGGAGATTAATGTGCTCTCTGAGGTGTATGGGGTAAAAATTTTCTCCCATTCTATAGGCTCTCCCTTCGCATTATTGATTGTTTCCTTTGCTGTGAAGAAGCTTTTTAGTTTGTTTCTGTCCAGTTGACTGATTCTTGATTTTGCTTGTTATGCATTGGGAGCCTTGTTAAGGATGTCATGTCCTAAGCTGACATGGTGGAGATTTAGAACTACTTTTTCTTCTATTAGGTGCAGGGTCTCTGTTGTAGTACCTGGATCCTTGATCCACTTTGAGTTGAGTTTTATGCAGGGTGAGAGATAGAGGTTCAATTTCATTTTGCTACAAATGGATTTCCAATTTTCCAAGCATCATTTGTTGAAGGGGCTATCTTTTCTCCAATGCATGGTTTTGGTGCCTTTGTTTGGTATGAGATAATTGTATTTATGTGGGTTTGTCTCTGTGTCTTCTATTCTTTTGGTCAATGTGTCTGTTTTGGTGCCAATACCATGCCATTTTTGTTACTATGGCTCTGTAGTATAATTTAAGATCTGGTATTGTGATACCTCCTGGCTCACTTTTCTTGCTAAGGATTTTTTTACCTATTGTGGGTCTCTTATTTTTCCAAATGAATTTCATGATTGCTTTTTTTATTTCTATAAAGAATATCATTGGGTTTTTAATAGGAATTGAATTAACTATGTATGACACTTTTGGTACTATGGCTATTTTGACAATGTTAGTTCTGCCTATCCAAGAGCATGGGAGATTTTCCATCTTCTGAGGCCTTCTTCAATTTCTTTCTCCAGTCTTCTATAGCACTCATTATAAAGGTCTTTCACTTCTTTTGTTAGATTTATTCACAAATATTTTATTTTTTAAGGCTATTGTGAATGAGGTAATTTTCCTACTTTCTCTTTCAGTGGATTCATCACTGATGTGTAGGAACACATTTGTTTTATGGGCATTAATTTTATACCCTGCTACTTTGCTGAATTCATTTATTAGTTCTAGAAGTTCTCTGGTGAAACTTTTTGGATCTTCTAAATATAGAATCGAATCATGTCATCTGCAAATAGTGATAGTTTGAGTGCTTCTTTTCCTATTTGTATCCCTTTAATTTCTTTCTTCTGTCTAATTGCTCTGGCTAGAGTTTCCAGGACTGTGTTGAATAGAAGTGATGAAAGAGGGCATCCCTGTCTTCTTCCAGATTTTAGGGGGCATATTTTCAATTTTTCTTCATTTAGAATGATGTTGGCCTCAGACTTAGCATAGATAGCTTTTACAATGTTAAGGTATATTCCAACTATCCCCAGTTGCTCTAGTGTTTTGAACATGAAAAGGTGCTGTTTTTTGTCAAATGCTCTTCTCCATCTATTAAAATGGTCATATGATTCTTGTTTTTAAGTCTACTGATGTGATGAATTACATTTATTGATTTCCATATGCTGAACCTGACTTGATCATGGTTCACTAGCTTTTTAATATGTTTTTGTATGCAATTTACCAGAATTTCATTGAGAATTTTTGCATCTATGTTCATCATGGATATTGGTCTGAAGTTTTCTTTCCTTGATGTGTCCTTGTCTGGGTTTTTTATCAGAGTGATATTAGCTTCATTGAATGAGTTTGGAAGGATTCCCTCCTTTTCTATTTCATGGAATAATTTGAGGAGTATTGGTGTCAATTCTTTGAAGGTCTTGTAGGATTCTGCTAAGAATCCATCTGGTCCTGGGATTTTCTTGGTTGGTAGGCTTTTGATGGTTTCTTCTATTTCATTGCTTGAAATTGATCTGTTTAAATTGTGTATGTCCTCCTGATTCAGTTTGGGCAGGTCATATGTCTCTAGAAATTTGTCAATGTCTTCAAAATTTTCTATTTTATCGGAGTATACATTTTCAAAATAGTTTCTGATTATCTTCTGTATTTCAGTAGTGTTCATCAAGATATTTAATTTTTCTTTCTCTTCATTAGCATGGCTAAGGGTTTATCAATCTTACTTATTTTTTCAAAGAACCAACTTTTTGTTCTGACAATTTTTTGAATTGTTTCTTTTGTTTCAATTTCATTGATTTCAGCTCTGATTTTAATTATTTCCTGTGTTCTGCTTTTGGTGTTGATTTGCTCTTCTTTTTCTAGGGTGGTGAGATTTAATGTTAGGTCATTTATTCATTGACTTTCTATTCTTTCAATGAATGAGCTCAATGCAATGAACTTTCCTCTTAACACTGCCTTCATAGTGTCCCAGAGATTTTGATATATCACTCTTCTCATTTACCTCTAAGCATTTTTAAAATTTCATTGCTGATTTCATCTGTTATCTAATCATCATTCAGTAGTGTATTATTTTGTCCCCAGGTGTTAGAGTAGCTTCTATTTTTTATTCTATTGTTTTCATTGATTTCTAATTTCATTCCATTATTATCTGATAGAAAGCAGGGTAGTATTTCTATTTTTTTTGTATTTGCTAACAGTTGCTTTATGGCATAACATATGATTTATTTTACAGAAGGATCTGAGTGCTGCTGAGAAGAAAGTGTACTCACACTCATTGATAGATAAAATATTCTATATATGTCTTTTGAGTCTGAATGATTGATTGCATTACTTATTTCTGTAGTTTCTTTGTTTAATTTTTGTTTGGAGGATCTATTCAGTAGTGGGAGAGGTGTGCTAAAGTCACCCAGTATTATCGTGTTGTTGTCTATTTGAATCTTGATATTGAGAAGGGTTTGTTTGATGTACATGGATGTTCTATCATTTGGGGCATAAATATTTATGACTGTATGTCTTGTTGATGTATAGTTCCCTTAAGCAGTATGAAATGCCCTTCTTTGTCCCTTCTGATTAACTTTGGCTTGAAGTCCACTTTATCTGGTAAGAGAATGGAAACCCCTGCTTGTTTACATGATCCATGAGAGTGACTTTTTTTCCAATCTTTTTGCCTTCTCTGTGGATGTCTTTGCCTATGAGGTGAGTCTCTTGAAGACAGCATATTGTTGAGTCTTGTTTTTGTTTTTTAATGTAATATGCCAGTCCATGTCTTTTGATTGATGAGTTTAGGCCATTAACATTCAAGGATATTATTGAGATATGATTTGTATTCCCAGTCATTTTTCTTCATTTCTGGTTTTTAATTTGAATTAATTTCTTTTTTGATTGGCTAAAGGAAGTGTAGTCCCTTCCTTTGCTGGTTTTTACTTTTTTTTCCATTTTGAGCATCTGGGCTGAGAAATCAGCTGAGATCCAAATTGGTTTCCCCCTGTATATAATTTGATATTTTCCTCTCAGAGCTTTTTAAAATTCTATCCTTATTCTGCATGCTAGGTATTTTTATTATAATGTGTCTTGGTGTGGGTCTGCTATAATTTTCTTCATTTTAGGACCTGTAAACCTCTTGTATTTGATTTTCCATTTCATTCTTTAGGTTTGGGAAATTTTCTGATATTATATCATTGAAAAGATTGTGTATTCCTTTGGTTTGTATCTCTGCACCTTCATCTATTCTTAAATTTGGTCTTTTCATGTTATCCCATAATTCTTGGAAGTTCTGTTCATGGTTTCTCAACACTTTCTCTCTGTGGTCAACTCTATTATCAAGATTATGTATTTTGTCTTCATTGCCTGAGGTTCTATCTTCCATGTGGTCTAGACTGCTGGTGAGGCTTTCTGTTCAGTTTTAAATTTAGTTTATTGATTCCTTCATTTTGAGCATTTCTTATTTTTTTTCAGAATCTCTGCATTTTTATTGATCTTTCACTTCCTATATTTTCTCTGATTTCACTCCTTAAAGCATCCTTTACTTTGCAGATCAGTTTAACTATGTACATTCTAAAATCCTTCTCAGACATTTCTTCCACTGTGGCTTTGATGGATTCTGTTATGAGTATCTTGGTTTGCTTGGGGTGATATGTTCCCTTGTTTTTTCATGATTTTTGTGTGTCTACCCATCTAATAGTATGGATTTGAGACAGTAGAGTTTTTACCCTATGGACTTATTGTGTTCCTGAAGGTTCCCAGAACCTCACTTTTTAGGGGGTGACAAATTATAACAACCACCAATGCAAATAATATACAGAATTAAACCACATATTTCCTGCTATGATATCTACAATGTTAATTATAACAATAAACAGAAATGATATGATAAATTATTGCCTACAATAAAAACAGCAAGTTTGCTAAAGGGTTTCAAATGGTGGACAGGGCGAGAACAGAAGGCTGTAATGTGATGTGATGTGATGAATTTGAGGGAGAATGAGAGAAGATAGAAGTAAAAAAGAAAAAGTGAAAGAGAGAACAATGATAGATTGGCTGTTAGCAAAAAAAGGAGAGAAAAAGGAGAGAAAAAAAGGAGGAAACAGGTAGGAGAAAAACATATGGCAGTTAGAAGAAGAGAGGAAAGAATCAAAGGAAACAGGTAGGAGAAAACATACATAAAGTAAAAATTTTAAAAAATTAAAAATAAAAATAAAAGAATACAAAACAAAACTAAAATATACTAATCAAACATCCCAGTTCACAAAAACTAATCCATGAAAAGTAACTGGCTTTAAAAATGCTAGAAATGTGAAAATAGCAAATATATGTATAAATGTCCAAGTACCATCAAGGTCACAATTAAACAGAGAAAAAGAATTAATAAAAGGAAAAAGAAAAAGAAAAAAGATCTTGATGAAAAGTTAAAGAATTATTTCTGTTGGATTTCTAAAGACTCTCAGTTTCTCTTCTCAGCAGTTTTAGGTGGGGTCTTCTGGAGTGTGTTGCTCCACCCTCTTGAGTGAGAGAAGTAATCCCATAGGCAGAATTCTTGGAGACAGAGTTTAGGTTTAGATAGACTCTAGGCTCTTGGCTGAATACCAGTTGGTCTGGAGATTTTAAATCAGTGCAAATCCAGTACCCAGTGTTTGCTGGTCCACACTGGAAGACTGTACCCCAGGAATCTCCCCTGAGTTCCACTCATGTGGTGGTGGAGCCAATCCTCAGTCCCCTACATCACCTGTGGACCCCACATTTCCTGATCTCTGTTCAGTGTCCAAATAATCTCTCCCACATGGGCCCTTCTGAAATCCTGGCTAGGCATGTCTTTTCCAGCCAGTCCTATAGGGGGCCAGATTAGAAAGGAAGGGGTAGAGCTTGGTGGGTTTCCACGATCAGTTGTCCCCTGTGTAAACCTCTCTGCGTTTGATTTTCTCCTGGTCACTTAATCATACTCTGGTCCTGCAGTCTGTGTTTCCTGGGTCTGTATTTCTGGCCAAATTCAGGTTTGCCAGGACTCTCTCCCTCAGCTGCCAGCCCCTAGGCTGTGGCTGCAAAATGGTTCCTTCCTTTGTCCTCCGCACACTGCCTAGAGTGATGGTGTCTTCTTTCCCCACATAAGGATATTGTACAGCACATCTTTCATGTTTGTTGGGCAATGTCCTTGATCTATAAATGCTCAGACTTGCTTTGGGCCTCCCCAAAATATGGGTTCCTTTATTTCCCTTATGCCTCTACTATGGTCATAGAGGGACTGCTCTGGCTGGTGCTTCTGGCCCTGCCAATGGGGATTTTTCCCTTATTTTATTTTCTCCAACCTCCTTAGTCTCCAATCTGCTTTTAATGACCAGTTTTTAATTCCAGGAAAGTCTCCTTTTTTGTGTTCACCCACCTTGTGGAGAAGCTCTGTCTGCTCTCCCAGTTTCATTCCACAGAGTAGCCAGGAGCATGACCTCCTCTATTCAGGCCATCTTGAAAACCCTGACTGTTATTTATGAATATTTACTTTCACTTCACAGGAGTTTAATGTACATATAATTCATTACAATTTTTGACATTTCCTTGGGACACCAGAGATGATTCCTGAACAATTCTTTCTCATTTTTCTCTTTTTGCCATGGCATATATTTGAGGCCAAACATTCACACACATCTCTATATGACATAGCAGTGAATAGGCAAGGGATCAACTTTTTATAATTCAATGCCTTTCTCAATTAAGACACTTAACAGAGATCTAAGTTATCATGACATGGTAAATTATCTAGTTAATAGTAAGAAGGAAATAAGGCATTTTAGAATTTTAAGTTAAAATCATTTGTCCATCATACTAGAAATACTTGAAAAATCATTATCAAATGAATGAGAAGTTTCATGCTTCAGAATTACAAAGTTAATAGGATCTTAGTGTTATATCAAAAGCTCAGATAAAAAAGCAAAGGAAATCACCTGAACCCCAATACTTGAATAAGCATAGTTAAGGTTTTAATGTATAATATTTGATTTTCGGTTTTTTATGGTATGGATACCTTATTTTCTACAACTGTAACATCAGTAAAAATATAAATGAAAAAGAAAATATAGGGTCTTAATTTTTAAATTGACATATAGAAGTTTTATATATTTATGGTGTACCATGTAATGTTTCAATACATGTATATATTATAGAATGTTCAAATCTGGGAAAGCATATCTATCTTCTCAAATATTATCCTTGACTTGTGATGAAAACATTCAAAAACTCTTTCTTCTAGCCTTTTTGATATATACAGTATATTATCATCCTCTTTAGTCACCTTACTGTACAATAGCATACCAGAACTTGCATCTGTCCAACCAACTTCATATTCATTGACTCATTTTTTGTATCCCTCCTTCCTCCCAATTAGTAGATTTTGAAGAAAGGTAGTATTTATGCTCAAAATATTCTTTAATTCTTTTATAAATAATACTTGAAAAGTATTATATTTACTGTCTATTGGCTAGTGATTACATTTGCAGATGAGAACAAATGTATATCTTTTGTACCCCTCAGTCTTGTACATATATGTGCCCAGTAAATATATTTTTTAAAAAAATTAAAAATTGAAATGGTGGATGATATAACAGATTATATGAGATTTTTTTGAAACTTGCTACCTAAAATGTGTTCCTCAAGCCACCAGTTTTAACATCACCTGCTAGCTTATTGGAAATTCAGAGCTTCAGGTTCCACCCTTCACCTACAGAACCACATTCTGTTCTTTAAAATGGTCCTCAGGTGATTCATATGCACATTAAATATTAAGAAGCACATTATACTTTGGATAGAGGCAGACCAAGGAAAATTAGTTAATTTTTTCCTCCCCTCTAATTCTTTTTAAAAATACCTTAAAAATAGTAGTTCTGATTAATTTATGGTCCTACTACTTACAAAGGATTAAATGACTTGTTCAACCTCCTTTTGTGCTAGCAGACTTAAGATTTTCCTCTTGACTTTTTCACTCATAATCAGAATAACTGCCTAGAATACACATATCTAAAATTATCTTCCAAGGTTAGATAAGCTCAGTTAAATATATGACAAGAAAAATACATTGTCACATTGCCTCAGAGTTATGTTGGCCTCTCGACAGGACTAATGGTTTCCTTTATTGTGTAAAAATTGATTAAATCATGATTTAAATTGATAAATAAAAATTATATATATTATATATATAAAAAGATATTTTGAAATATGTTTATACTATGATATGACTAAATCAAACTGATAGACACCTTACCTTATATTTATCATGTTTTTATGGTGATTGCTTAAAATCTACTCTCTTAGCAATCTTTAGTGATGTAATAGTTTGTTATTAATTAAGTTGTACAATAGAACTATTGAACTGATTCCTCCTAACTCAAATTTTGTGTCTGTCAACCAATATCTTCCCAACCTCCCCTTCTAGTCCCTGGTAACAACTATTTCCACTTTCTACTTCTGGTTCAACTTTTCAGATTCTACATATAAATATGATCATGTATTATTTTTCTGTGCCTGGCTTATTTCACTTAGCATAATGTCCTTCAGGTTCATCCATGTTGTTACAAATGGCAGAATTGCCTTCTTTTTGAGGACTGAATAGTTTTCCTTTGCAAGTATTTATATTTTACTATTACTGGAATGAAATGACTCACTTCACATAATGGACTTTTTTACATCTTGGTTCCCTGGAGTGAGCACAGTGGGTAAATTGCAATGCCAAGTATCAAAAGAATCTTTTGAAGGAGTTTCCATTTTATATATGGTATTACAAATTATGATTGATAATGCCTGTTTAATTCACTCCCTAGATATGGCAAATGACACAAAGTCAGAGTCACTCTATGTGGAGGACTTTTACTTATATTTTGAAAGTCTGAGAAGGAAAGTAACATCCTACTTTAACAGATGCACCATAAACCAAACAAATATGATTCATATACTTAGTGAATATTATTAATCATTATCCATATGATATATTTTTTGTGGAAATACATGGGTCATTTTTATACAGAATCAGAATTAGATCTTTACATTCTTTAACACCAGCAAAAATTTAATAAGGAAGTGTAAGATGTGTTTACTGGGAGCCAAGGCATTAAACCTTTTTGTGTAATTGTTTAATTACAAATGCACAATCTTAATTGACATGCTACTTTAACTTTCTGTGGAAAGTGTAATTTTAATTTTTGTTTCTAACGAAAGGTATTCTCTTAGATGGGTTAGTTTTGGCAATTTGAGTTGGGAAAAGGGAATGCAGAATGAAGTTTTTATGTGAAGAAGGAAAAGAAATTAACTTTAGTGTTCATCTCATTGGTCTGCCAAATTGCAGGGATATTTTAGGCCTGATTATCATGTTCTAATTAGTCTCTAGAGGACATTCATGGACAATCGAGTGCTCATTAATCTGTCTTCTTCCTGTAACATTGATTTGTTCATTACCCTTTCAGAGTCTCAAATATAGAAACCAAAAATTGATGTGTGGTGTTAATGTGCTTACAGATGTTGCTACCACTTATCCGGATAAGAAGTCCATCTTAATGTACATCACATCACTCTTCCAAGTTTTGCCTCAACAAGTGAGCATTGAAGCCATCCAGGAAGTGGAAATGTTGCCAAGGCCTTCAAAAGTGACTAGAGAAGAACATTTTGAATTACATCATCAAATGCACTATTCTCAGCAGGTATTTAAACAACAACTGATATCAAAGATGTTTTCTATTTTATATGCGTTCTTATGTATCTATTTAATGCATACTTATATATGCACATATATCACAATATGTGTACATAGCATAATGTGCATATATAGAGAAAGGGAGACAGTGACAGAAAGAGATTATGCAAACCTTTTACATTTCACCTGATATGTACTGTATTATTTTCAAAGCACATTATTAAAATACTCTGTTATTTGCATGCACCATATTACAGGAATATAGAATACAGAATACATTGCATTTAAGTTGTATGCAATGAAATAAAAGGCAGACTTATATGCATATTTCACTTCAAACTCTCCATCACCTAGAATAAAGAGTAAATTGCCAGAGCAAGAACAAAGGCGAGTACTCTGTTTCGTAATCTTCTTTAAAAATTTTTGGAGGCAAATTATTGATGTAAGAACAATTTTTAATTATTAAGGTTAACATTTTTGAAAAAGTGATTAAAACATTTCTAATATAAATTAAATGGAAATACTGTGATAAAATTCCTTACTAAACTGTTTTATAGACTGCAGTGGGGTTCTTCCATTAATTGGTTTGTTCTTGCTCTCAACAGTAGGTATTTTGGGGTGTTTTCTTGTATTTTCATAGACAAAAACAGTGATGAAAAAGCCTTTAACAGAATTTCTGCTAAAGGTGTGGAAAGTTCTTAAGCCAATTTTCGCACTCTACTAAGCTAGTTCTATATTTAGTTTATGAAAGCTTCAGTCCTTTCCAGGGTATTGATCTGATGAATGCTGGCCTTGTTTACTTTGGGTTCAGAGAAAATTGTCTTCAAATGCCTATTTTTGGGAGATTGAAGAACATCATCCCATAGAAGTAATGGAGTTGTGTCTCTCTGAAATCTTCAAGGTTCCAAATCACCCTCATTGTCTTCCCAGATTATCTGTTCTGCACCACAACAAGAATTGTCAGTGCCACAATTCTTGGGGCATACCAATTTCTGATATCACTTATCTGAGTTTAGCATGAAACATTTCATCTCAACGTTTCCATTTGATGTTCTATTTTCTGGCATGTTGGAAAGTAGTCCTTCTGGTGTTACTTACCATGTCTCCTCCTCCTCTCTGTCCACCCTCCCCCAAACCCTTCTCTGCAGATTACGGTCAGTCTAGCACAGGGCTATGAGCGAACTTCTTCCTCTCCTAAGCCTCGGTTCAAGAGCTATGCCTACACACAGGCTGCTTATGTCGCCACCTCTGACCCCACACGGAGTCCATTTCCTTCACAGGTCTGTCAACATTTACTATCTTCTACAAAGCAGAGAACTTCTTCGAACATAATCTGACTTTGTTCTTGTTTGTTTGAAATTGCCAGTGCTTTTTTTTTTCTCCTTCCAGCTGTTATGTTTTTCCCAGTCTTACCAGATTCTCTAAACCTGCTCTGTTAGGTTTAGTGTATGTTGATTCTTCATGAAGGAGGATGCTCAAAATAGTGACTTCTACTTTTTTGATATAATTTCCTGTAAGGTTCTCTTTTACAAAGGCTACCAGTGGTTATAAAGAACATAATGATCATTAAGAGTATTATATATGTAACTATAAAAAGCATGGATAAATACATAAACATTTTTAGTTTAGTAGTATTTGGGGAGATTTTACATGTTTAGTAGTATTTGGGGAGATTTTTCTATGAGTCTGATCTATAAATGAAAATAGAAGTTTTATTATATATTCATTAAAATATATTTAAGAAAAATATAACTACAAACTTATTTGTATCATCTCTTTTAATTTTGCTTATTTAACACACACATATATAAATCTTGTATGTAACAGTATTTGAAGTATTTATTTAAAAAAAAGTCACACCAGAACCAGGTCAGATTCTATGCTCCGTTTAATACTTTCTCCATGAGGGATTTTCTCAGTGGAGTTTTCCACTCCTGCAATGTTGTAGAAAACCTAAAAATATAAGAATTCATAGCCTCGCATGTGTTAGAGCATGGAAATGATACATACTAGAGTTGCTAGATTTGCAAGAATTTCTTTTTAAAAGAAAGCTTTATTTGGCTCAGTAGAGCAGTTTGAAAAGTTCTTCAGGAAGTGATTTTTATCAGAACTGAACTATGAAAAGGAGTATAGGAATTATTCACTCAATCCTATTGGTAAATTTGAAAGTATACATTTTTGGAGACTCATTGATTTTTTTTTCAAGATAGTGGTGTGTATGTCATTAGCAATTCATTTGTCAGTTAATTGATGTATGAGGCTGAAAATTCTAAACTGTGGAAGATTCCCCCAAGGAAACATCTATTTTAGGGCAGAGCTATGCCCTGTATCCTTGGCTAGTTTCTTGCAAAGCCAAATAAAGGAGACTGAGTGGGAAAGTTTTTTGTGACTCAGCCTATCTTCAATTCATTTTCTATCTAAGTTTTCAAAGATGAGTTGTATAATCTTAAACAAGAAACTTAACCAGTTACCTTATTAACAGTTAAAAATAATAATTCTATCACACATTATTGTGTGTTTCCATATGACACATGTGAACTAATCTAATCCTTTTAACATTCCTTATGGATGAGAAATGCTATTTTAATCTTCATTTGAAGTTTAAATTTATCTACTCTTTCTTCCCTATCCCCCATCCTAAACACTTTCTTTACTCTCTAGGCTCTTTTTAATCACTCTTATCCCATGGAAACCACCAAGGCTTAAGGAATAGGGACTACATCCTAAAATAAAGAGGCAAAAACCAAGACAAAGATACAAGACTTTTCCCCCTCGTTATCCCTTTATTGAACTGCCTTTTCTAGAATGGTTTCTCTGATGTCTATTCTGGCAGTATATTTTTACCTCATTACCACCTCATTAAGGCATTGCTCAGGTATGATTCCTTAATGAAGTAATTGTAAATGGACTTAAATTTTTCCAGACTCTATGCCCACTCTACCTTAATCTAAATATTACTAAATACATAATATTTCATGAAACATTCAGTTGAATTCACTTATCTGTGTTAACATAAGCCATTGAAATAAACCTTATTTTTTTTTAGAAACGAAGCAGCACAAGAGAGATAGGTAATGACATATTTTGATGGTTTCTAAAGGGAGCACATCAGAAGATGATGTTACACATAGTTAACTTTGATAAGTTTATATCTTGAATAGTCACACTAAGAAATTTTTTCTAGTCTTGTAAGGACTGAGCCTCCACTGCCCCCTACAGGTGGTATCTGCTCCACTTCCAATGAACTCAAGACAGGTTGGATTAGATTCTGTCAGGTTTTTGGTAGTCTGCATTTTTGGTGGTTCTCTATATAAAAGGAGAGGGACATGCAGGTGACTGTCCACTATGGAAAACATAAAAGTTATAAAAAATATTCACAGGTCTCAATGTCTTAAAAACATCAATTATTTTCTGCCCCAAACTTGGAAAATGTGATTTATACTCATTAAATTTTGTTGAGATGAAGTGATCTGCCCTGCTTAGGATCCCTACCTATAAAAGAGTTATCTTCATAAATTCCCAAGAAGAAATAATATTTGGCATGAGCCATATGCAATTAATGACATCCTTTGTATAGTTGTGCTCAATTCCTATATTAGTGGTTTTGATCATGACTCTCATTCTACTTCTAATCTTATAAAAAATATCCCCAATGTGTCTTTCATCTTTAATGTCTCTCTCTCTCCTGGATCCTCACCCTCTTCCAAACTTCTGCATGCACACAGTCGTGTGTATGGCCCCTTCCCAAATATATTCTCCTTTGTCTTGTTTGTATACTTATATATGATCTTTTCTTTTACCTACCACCTTCTGTAGAGTAGCCTATGCTTTATTCATTCATCTATTTATTTAGCAATAAGTAATCTTAGTCACTAAATTAAATGACTTTTATTTAGCTCTCATGACTTTCCACCATCATTGAAACACTTTTCTCAAAGTCTCTACACTCAGCAGGTTCTTCTCCCTCTCCCATCACAATTACATATGTCTTTCATTATCTTGATCTTTTTCATCTTCCAACTCCCTCAGCATAGAAATATCTGGGAAAATCCATTGTCTGTTATAGCTGTATGTTCATTCCCTTATCCATATGATTTAATCACCTGTGTTCAGTCTGAATGCAAATGACAGTTGTATCTGTGTTTGGACCACTTCTAGTCTCTCTGGAGTTGCAACCACACTTCTAACTCATTTTCAACTCTTTGATATGTACCAATGTCTTGATGTACACTGATTTTTCAACCTAGTATGTTCCCAAGAGAACTTTATTTCATCACTCACGTACCTTTTTCTTATCTTTTTTGTTATGTGAATGAGGATATGACTCTGACTCAGTCATTGAAGCTCACATATGACACATACACTTTCTTTTATGTATTGATCTGACCATCAATAATAAAAAAAATCCAGCAAATTCTTTCTGTGAAGCATTTCTCAATTAAATTGTGTCCACTCAATTTTCATAGGTCCCATTCTGATTCAGATCCTCAGTACATGTCTATCAGATATAGAAATAAACTTACAATTGGCATCACTACCTTTAGTTCAACATTCTCTAAACCAGATTCCATTATTTATTCATAGCCCTAATAATATTATTCATAAATTTTCCTCACTTTAATTTGCCTGTATATCAATTCATTCCTAATTTATTCTAAAAGCATCATTATCCATTAATGATTTACATTTTCATGCTTATTACACACTCATGTGTTTCATATTATCTTCAACAAAAGTCACCCCTCCTCCTCCATAAGAATCAAAGCATTTGCCATCTTAGCTTTTATACATCCCTTAGACAAGATTGACTTTTATTTCCTTTAAAGATTGGCCAATGTGATCCATATTTCAATACCTAATCAATAAGTGACAGAGCCTGAATTCTAGTTCAGATTCATCTTACTCCAAGGTTGTGCTCTTAATATTAGAGTAACACTCAATTTTCACTATTTTAGTTCTTACATATGGAGTTACTCATGCATAGAATAATAGTCATTTATTCAATCATTTATCATTTATTAATCACATGCTATGTATAGATATTGTAGGATCAAGTATTATATTCATAAAGAAACACACAAAACAATTCAACAGTGGGTATCACTCCATTTAGCCCTCCCCCTGCCCGTCTGCTTCTCACCTTTTGGCCATCCCACCAGCATCTCCTGTGCCTAGTCACATAGGCAGGAAGGAGAGAGATAAGGGGGGAGAGAGCAGGAGAACAAAGGAAACTTTAGTCTATGAAAAGGGCAGGGCACTCTCACTTCTTGGGATACCAGAATACCAGCCATGGCCCACTTCTCCCTCATGGGAGAAGTCTGTGCTACTACTTCAAATAAAACCTGCTTTATATGCTTGTCTTGGTGTGCTTCTCTAATATTCAAATTTCAACATTTGAGGAAGCTGAACTTCTCACTGATAACCAGTGATATCATTTTCTTATATAAGTAAAATAGTATGTCAAATATTAAAAATTAATAGTTAAATAGTAAGTGCTAAAAATAAAAAATAAAATAAAACAGCAAAGAGGAATATGAAACAGATAGTAGAATGGAAGTTAAAATTTTATTTTGTGTAGTCAGAGAAGGACTAAGAACCTAAATTTTGAGTAAAGATTGAAAGGCAACTTGAGTGTCTGGGGAAGAGACTGTCATGAAAAAGAAATACAGTAGTGTAAAACCTGTAAACCGTGATGATACTTGGAATACCAAGAAGAGATATGAGTGGGAAACTGACTGATAGGAGATGGTGTCCAAGATAAAATGAATAGCCAAATCACATAGGACTTTATTTAAAAAATCGTGAGAACATAGACTTTTATTTACCAGTAAAGGTGACATGTTATTGGAGGGGTGATGTGAGTCACATTAACTCACTACAGCTTCTACATAGAGAATAGGCTAACAGTAGAAAGGATGGAAACAAGGACATGAGTTAGAACACTGCTGCAACAATCCATGCAAGATACGACAAAAGTCTGCATCTGGATTACTTAAGTGAGCATGATGCATAATAGTTGAATTCCAGATGTTTTAAAGGACAGCCCACAGCACTTGCTACAGTAATGCAAAGCAAGTGTTTCCTGAAGTATTTGAGAACTTTTCCTGGTATTGTTTAAAACAAAAGCAAAGGATGAATAAAACTTCTAAGATGTATTAAGCACAAAACATAAGTAAACTGATGATTTATGGGATATACATAAAATTCGTCTTAAATGTAGCGAATGAATAAGCAAGTAGACATAAGCAGCAGGTATAGTGTGTTAAACAAGGATAGCAAAGTCATAATATATTACAGATATTAAAAATAGATGGAATAAATGATGGAATAGACAAGAATATTTCTTAAAGACAAAAAGAGATGAAAAGAACAAATCACAGGATATAATCAAATCATCTCTTGGCTGAAAGCTTCATCATTTCCAAATTGCCTACCCACTGGTGACATTCAGTGTAGTACCATTGTATCCCTTCATAGGTTTTACCTAAAGAAGTCATACCCGTCCCATAGCAAACTAATTGACAAACTATGACTAGAAACCAGGTCTACATTTCTCTGCATCTCTCCAATAAAAGTATATGTTTTGGCCCCAGTCGCCTATCTATTAGAATATACTCTTATATGCTTGCTTAATTTAAATCTTACTTCTGGTTCTGCCTACCATATAATCATCAGGGAAGGGTGATACAGCAAAACATATGAGCATTGCATGACTCATGCTTTAAATAGTGTGCTCCTTTTAACTATTTGCACCTTCTCATAATTGTACTACCTTCCCCATCTCTTTCCCCTTATATTATTTAAATTAATTTAACACATGGTATGATTCAAATACTTAATTTTATCTGTGAATCTTTCTGTTTCATAATCTCTGAAATAAAATAACTTGTAGCAAAATTGGAGGTCTCCATTGCATATAGATCATTCCACACTTGACCTACTTGATATGTCTTATGAAAGAATTAAATAAAACAAGGATTACTACAAGGTTTTTTAGCTTAAGGATCTGGCAGAGTAGTTGCCACCAACGAAGATGGGATTAACTATAGGAGAAGAAGGTTTGAGAGTTAATGTTAAGAGCTCAGTTTTGAACATGTTAATCTTGAAATGCCTGTGAATCCAAATGTATGTTGACAAGTATTTCTAAGACCAGAATTTGGATGAATAATTTGGAAGTTATCAGTACATAGATAGTATCTAAATCCATTAACCTGCATGACATTACCCATGAAAAATTTATAGAGAGATAGGAAATCTCTAGATCTGAGAATATTTCAGTAAAGGGCCTTAAAAAGGGTAGTTGGAAAGAGGGAGAGGAAAAACAGGAGGTGTGTTAGTCTACAATCCAGGAGGAGAAAGTGCTTCAGGAAGAGTAGGGTGACTGTTAAGTATTGCAGATTAGTTCAGATTACATAGAGAATTGAATATTAACCAGTGGATTTAACAAAATGTCAGTAGGGTAGGATCCCCAGGGAATTCTCATGTTACAGTTATCGCAGTGTAATTACTATTAATACCCCTATTTATTCTCAAAACTTTTCCATTTTGAGGACTAAGTTATATACACACTCTGACTCTAACTTATAGTCAATTCGATAAGACCAGTTTCAGATGTGATGTGTGTGTGTGTCTAATAGAAGTGAGTTTAAGAGAGAATGAAAGTCAACCCAGCTATCCCACTCCTCGGTTTATACCCAAAGGTCTTAAAATCAGCAAAGTATAGGGATGCAGCCACATCAATGTTCATAGCTGCTCAATTCACAATAGCTAGATTGTGGAACCAACCTTTGATGCCCTTCAAATGAAGAATGGATAAAGAAACTATGGTATATATGCGCAATGGAATATTACTCAGCCATAAATAAGAATAAAACTATGGCATTTGCTGGTAAGTGGGTGAAGTTGGAGAATATCATGCTAAGTGAAATAAGCCAAACCCAAAAAACCAAAGGCTGAATGTTTTCTCTGATCAGTGGATGCTGATACATAACGAGGGGGAAGGGAGTTCTGGGGGAAGATAAGAAAAGAATGGAGGAAGTATGGATGGTGTAGAGGAAAATGGGACAGGAGGGGGAAGGGGAAGGAAAAATAGTAGACTTAGATAGACAGTATTACCCTATGTATATGTAAGATTATATGAATCTTGTGAATCTACATTGTGAATTAAAAAAGATATATTCCCTGCTGTATAATTGTATCAAAATGGGTTGTACCATCATGTATAATTAAAAAGAACCAATTAAAAAAAAGGAATCAAAAAAAAAAGAGAGAGAGACTGAAAGTCAGGGGCTACCTGCATTGTACACTTAAAAAGTACACTGAATAATTGATGTTCACCTGGGTAAAAGCGTTCTCCACTTGGATTAACCCATTCTGATAACTGATAACTGGTCTATGCATTAGTTTTATATTGCTGCTGTAACAAAATAACCTAGAAACTTTGTAGCTTGAAACAACACAGATTTACTCTCTTACAGTTCTTTAGTTCAGGAATTCAACATGGGTCTCACTATGCTAATATAAAGTTATAAGCAGAGCTGTTTTCTCTCCAGAAACTGTAGGGGAGAATGTGTTTTCTTGTCTTCCCCAGCTTCTAGAGGCTGCCCTCATTCCTTGGTTCATAGCCCCCTCAAGGGCAATTGAGTCTTTCTCATGTCACATTACTTCACATTTGTTTCCCTCTTTATGATCACATTGGGTCCACTTGAATAATCCAGTAAACATTATATATTTTAACATGATTAGCAAGCTTAATTCCATCTGCACTTTCAGTTCTTCACTATTATGGTGTGTAACCTATTCACAAATCCCAGGGATTAGGACATACACATCTCTGGAGTGTGTGTGTTTGTCTGCTTAAAACAGTCTAATAATGTGGCTTGCAAATGTGAGAAAGGCATCCGTTATCTGCTGCTACAAGTAGGTACACTCCCAGGTGTTCCTCAGCAGCAAGCTGTTCCCATTCTCTTTTATGTACTGCACATGAGCTTTATCCTTCTTCCAGAGGCACTGTGAATCTGCTCTTGTGCTAAAAACATGTAGGGAAAGTCAAACTATATACCTGTGTTTTTGCCTACAAAGACCTTATCTTTGTGTTTCTTAACACAGCTTAGTCCACATTCGTTTAATAAACTTGACCCCTTAGAAGTGTTCTTTGCTATTTAATACTTACAAATTAAAGGAATCAAGCTTTGTAAAGTTCTTCATACTTTTTATGCTCCTATAATTCTGTAAGGATAAGAGGGAATTATACTCCTTGAAATCATGCCAAAATAAAAAAGAGGCACTTTTCTTATTTAACTAATAATTGCAGTTTTAAAAACTCTTTCAAATATACATCCAATTTGACCAATATAACAAATATGTGACATGATTTTTTGGAGTCATATTTGAAGGGACATTTCAATGGGAAGAAAGGATTAGTTGAAGCAGCTAGTCATTTGCAGAACTGGGATTGAAACCTGATACTATGACTTCTAGTATAGGTTCTGATGTTTTACCATTTGAACCCCCCAGCCTGATCAATCAAAGGGTTTGCAACTTTCTCATCACCCTTATATACTTCACATTAGTCTTCTATTTAAAAAGACAAAAGTCCTTCTCTCTGGTCCTTCTTTTTATATAATGAAAAATAGCTGTCAGCCTTAGGGAGTGTACTCCTCTCAATAGAACAGATAAATAATTATTTATGCCTTTATGAAATAAGAAGCAATTGAACATTTAAAATAGTGGACATAAAGTATATAGAAATAAAACAGACATCTCCATATTACAAAAGAACTGTAAAACAATGTGAAACCTATAATTATATTTGACAGTAAAATCTGTTTTTATAATAATAGAGAAAAAACAGCAAACCCATACTTACGGGTTTCTTCAAAATAATTAAATTTGAAGTTAAGAAAAGCAGAATTATCTTTGAAATTTTTAAATGACAAACATTCATAAAATATAGGGTTAGACTAAGATACATTGGATAATACTAGAGGGTGAAAAACAGCATTTGGATATTCAAGAATCAGAAGAAATACAAAGGAAGTACCCATCATAAAAAGTGTATGCATGGCTTCAATATTTGTCTCTACTCAGAAACATTTCATGCTTCTCAGAGCTTCAACTCTACCCCTGAAAAGGCCCAGTTCTAAAGTTTTATCTGCAAACTGACTAGAGGTTTACACACAGAGATGTCTTCATCATATTTAAAATTTAGCTCATCCTTGTTTGTAGTTCCAGGAGTCACCTCTGACATTTATTTTTATCTATGCTTGCAATAATCTAGCCATGTGTTAGTTCTACTTCAACTCTCTCACAATTACTTGTTAATTTTCATTAGTTAATTCCCACCCATTTCTTTTGGCATCGTTTCCTTCCTCTCTGTTAGCCTGGATTTCAAGACTTTCCATGATCTATTTGGCAAACTTCATCAATATTGTCTCTCCCGTCTTAAATAACATCCTCCTTATGTCTGAATCTGATCTTATACAATCAGCCCTCTGTATCTATGGATTCTGCCTCCACAAATTTAACCAATCATGGGTGAAAAATATTCCATTTAAAAAAATCCTGCATCTGGATAAAATATATACAGATACCTTTTATTATTCCATAAACAGTACTATATAACATTTATATTGTATTAGGTATTAACTATGATACAATTTAAAGTATAAGGGAAAATATGTGCAGGTTTATGCAAATACTATGACATTTTATATAAGGGACTTGAGCATCTGCAGATTTTGGTATTTGCAGTGGGTTCTGGAACCAGTCCCTCACAGGAACTGAAGGAGGACTGTAGTTTGTTTTTAAATTATGCTAATCAGTGTTTGCTTCTTTCCCCTTCTCCTTGCCTCTTGCTGTTTCTCCTTTTCACACATATATGTCAACATGAATATCCTCTTATAGTCATACAGGAATTCTTTAGAATAATGATTCATGTTAACATTAAATGGCAAGTATCAGGATTTGAGTGATAGGTGGAAGGAAGTAGTCTCATCAAAAGTTTTATATATCAACCTAACATATTTGCTATAGGATATATGTGAATATGATTTTAAAATAGAAAAGAAAAAATGTAGACAATGGAAATCAAATGTCTTTCTGCCCTTGAAACCCTTTCTAGAATGTGTGTATACATATATGTAAAATTTATATTTTATACAAAGTATTTGTAGTTTTTTATTATTGTCAATGAAACTGAGCATTATTTTATTTTCTTGGAAATTTTTATGTTTCTCCATTTTTATCTCTTGGAATAACATTTTATCATTAATTTGTGATGTGTTTCTCACTTTTTGTGATATGCAGTACAAATAATTTTCATAATTTTTTACTTCTCTTTGAATTTTTGTAGTATTTTTCTCCATTCAAGATGTTATTATTTTATGTGGTTGGGAATTCTTTAATTTTTGGTTTTATTGCTTTTTAAAATAGTTTTAAAATTATAAATGAACACAATATCTTTATTTTTGTGTGGTGCTGAGGATTGAACCCAATGCCTCACATGTGCAAGGCAAGTGATCTACTACTGAGCTATAGCTCCAGCCTTGTTTTGTTGCTTTTTATTGTTATTTCAGGGGGAGGTCATATTTTAAAAAGACACTGCTACCTGGGCAAGGTGGCACATGCCAGTAATCCCAGTTACTCTGCAGACTGAGGCAGGAGGATTACAAGTTTGAGACCACCCGAAGCAAGTCAGTGAGACCCTGTCTCAAAATTAAAAGGGCTGTGAATGTAGCTTGGTGGTAGAATGTCCCTGGGTTCAGTCCCCAGTACCACACAAAAAAATGTTATTAAAATGATAGTTAAAAATTCTCCCCTAGTTTCTTCAGTACTTTCTGCAGAAGCTACACAGTTGTTGAAACCATCTGTTGATAGATGGAGATTGTTCATAACAGAAATGTATGCCTCTTTTAAGAATGAGGTAACATATCTTAGAAGCTGCCCTGTCATATTTTTCCTTATATCTTAATGGACAGGATTATGTCACATCCTAAATCAATAAGGGAGAACAGAACTATCACATTTGGCTTAAACCAATCAAAAGTTTGCCATGCTTGAATCATATAGGCAAAGTAGAACCAGGTGATTTCTGATTCAAACTACATTTTATTAGAGGTAGGAAGGAGAGAAGAAAATAAATGTTGACAGTCAGCTGTTTGTGTAAAACTACCCTAGAGCTTTACGAAATTTGTATCCCAGCTTAGAAATTTCCCTGGAAAGTAGTTGAGATAAGCCAAAACATGCATTTGTTATGCCAGAAGAGGGGTATCATCCATTTATGAAAACATACATTGAAACCACATTTATTCAGAGCAATATCAGTTCTTGAGATGGAAGAGTACTAGTTGCACAAAGAAGAAGCATGAACTGTGACATCAGAGAGACTTAAATTTACATCACGATTCTGCCACTTTCTAGCCCCATAGTTTTGGGAGAGTTTCTTGTTTTCTGAACTTCAGTTTTCTCATGTGAATTGTGGGAATTATATCCACCTGATAGTAACTCATGTAATGATCAGGTGGGTTTCATGACATGAATTATATGAAGAACTTTCCATGATACAGGTACATTGTGCTTTCTCAAGAAAAAAAATTGGAAACTAATATCATTACTTCTGTAAATACATCAGGAATTACATGAGATTTTGTGCTCTTAACTGATGACCTCATTGGATTTTCATTGGTCCTTTCATGAGAAAATATATACTGGGTTCTAAATTGATTTATAAATAAACTTTGGAGTCATAACCTGTATAGAGTTTGGCAATTTCCCATATAAAGGATTCTAAGGAAGTTGATACACTTTTTAGTTGTAAAGTTGCTGAGGAACAATCTTGGAACCACACAAAGTAGAATATAATATTGTTTCCTTGTAAAGAAGAAAACACATTTAAATGGTTTTGTATCCATTGATCCTATGTGAGGAGGAGGGTAGGAAAGAGATTTTCACTCTGTTTCTGCTATTGGCCCCTCCCAGAATATCCTTTCCCTCAAAGTACATGATGATTAAATGAAATTAACAAACAGAGAACATAAAGCCAGTCATTGGGGAGCACTCCTTAGATTAAAAGCATCATTGATCTGCTTCAAGAAAGCTTTTATGCTTTTGATCTGATTGAACAACTGACCTAGAAACAGTATTGTCAAGTTTGAATTCAGCTCTGTGTATTGGTGTACTGAAGACTTCTGAACAGAATTCTAAAACTGGAGGCAACCTCAAAGCAAATGTATATAATCATATTATTTTCAATACACACACCCCTAACTTCCAATTTTTTTTATTGCAGTAAGAACAATTAAAATGGGTCTGGAGTTGTAGCTCAGTGGTAGAGCTCTTGCCAAGCATGTGTGAGGCACTGGGTTCCATCCTCAATACCACATTAAAATAAGTAAATAAAATAAAGATATTGTGTCTACCTACAACTAAAAATATTTATTAAAAAGGACAATTAACATGAGATTTATTATCTCAGATTTTTAAGCAGTCAATACAGTTTGGTTAACTAGGCATAATGTTGTTACAACAGATCTTGAGAAATTACTCTTCTTGCATAAGTGAAATTTTATGCACTTTAATTAACAACTCCCCCATTCACTTCTCCCAAGCCTCTGGCAACCACTGTTCCACTTTCTATTCTACAAGTGTGACAATTGTAGATACTTTTTATAAATAGAATCATGCAGTATTGGTACTTCTGTGACAGTCTTAGCATGATGTCCTCAAGGTTCATCCACATTGTTGGTATGTCAGAATTTCTTTCTTTTCGAATATTAATCATATTTCCTTGTCTTTTCTTTATCCATAAGTGAATATGTAAACTGTTTCCACATTTTGGTGATTGTGAATAATGTTGCAATGAACATGGGAGTGCAAATATCTCTTAGAAAACCTGATTTAAATTCTTTGAATAAATACCTAGAAGTGAGATTGCTGGATCATATAGTAGTTCAGTTTTTTAATTTTTTGAAGACTTCTGAACAGAATTCTAAATTGTTTGCAGCCACATGATTTTTTATTTCTACCAATAATGCATCATATTCTCAATTCTTCCACATTCTTTCAATTAAAAAATAGTAGCTAATAAAATATATCATTCTGTTCTTCATTTGTATTTTCCTTCTGATTAGTGATATTGAGCATCTTTTCACATATCTATTGTCTATTTGTGTATTTTCTTTGAAAAAAGTCTATTGAAGTCTTTTACCCATTTCTTTTTTAGTCGTAGATGGACACGATGCCTTTATTGTATCTAGTTATATTTCAATGTGGTTCTGAGGATTGCTCCCAGTGCCTCACACATGCTAGGCAAGTGCTCTACAACTGAGCCACAACCCCAGCCCCCACTTTTTTTGTTATTTTTTTGTACAAGTTCTTATGTATTTTAGAAATTTACAAATTAACAGATATATAGTTTGCAAATATTTTCTCCCATTTCATTGATTGCCTTATCATGCTATTAATTGCTTATTTTTCTGATTTCAATTTTTCTATTTTGGCTTTTGTTGCTTGTTTTGGGTGTCACCTCCTTAAATAATTAGCAAGATAAATGTCTTAAAGATTTTCCCTTTGTTTTTTTCAAGGGATTTTATACATTCAGGACTTTTGTTTAAGTCTCACAAATTTTTAGTTGGTTTTTGTATATGATGTAAGATCAGGGTCAATATTCATTCATTTGTATGTCAATATCCAATTTTCCCATCATCGTTTGTTGAAGAGATTATTTTTCTGCTTTGTGTAGTCTTGACACCCTTGAAGGAAATCAGGTGAACATATATGAGTGGATTTATATTTATAGTCTCCATTGTGTTCCATTGCTCTTTGTCTTCATGTCAGTAACTTCTATTTTAATTAGTATAGCTTTTAAATGTATTTTGAAATCAGGAAACGTTATGCCTCCTATTTTTTTCTTGTTTCTCAAGATTGATTTGGTATAAGGGATCCTTTGGTATTCTACATGAATTTAATAATTGTTTTGCATTTATTTAAAATCACTTTAGGGGTTTGATAGGTATTGAATTCAATGTATAGACCACTTTCTTTAGTATGAATATTTTAACAATTTTAAGTCTTCTAATTGACAAGCATAGTATATGTTTCTAGTTGTGTCTTCTTTAATTAACTTCATCAGCGTTTTGTTGTTTTTACCATTAGAGTTTTTGACTTCTTTTGTTAAGTTTATCACAAGCTCTTTTATTCTTTTTGGTACTATTGTAAATGAGTTTTCCTAATTTCACTTTCAGAAAATTTATTATTAGTGTGTAGAAACTCAACTGATTTTTGTATGGTCATTTTGTATGGGTAAAACTTAGTGATTTTGTTAATTAGTTAATTAGTTCTGACTAGTTATTTTACTAAATGGAGTCTAGAGTTTTCTATTTTTAAGACCTTGTCAATGGCGAAGAAAGACAATTTTGTGAAATCTATTCCTTTTTTTTCCTTTTTTTTCTTTTGCCTAATTACTCTATTTCCTAGCTAGAATTTCTAGTACCATGTTGAACAGATATGGCAAGAGGCATCTTTGCCTTTTCCATAATGTTAAAGGAAAATCTTTCAGCTTGTTCCTCTTGAGTGTGATATCAGATGTGGTCTTTTCACATATAATTTTCATCATGTTGGGGCAATTTCCTTCTATTCTTAGTTTCTTGAGAGCTTTTTATGGTTTTCAATTTTGTTAAATACCTTGTGATCATTTACAGGGATAATCATGTGATTTTAAAATTATTTATTCTCTTAATGTGGTCTATCACATTGATTGATTTTTGTAGGTAGAAACACATTTGCATCCCAGGGACAAATTCCATTTGCTAATTATGTAAGATCTTTTTAACATACTGTTTAACTCATTTTGCTAGTATTTTATTGAAGATTTTGGTCTATGTATTCCTCAGGTGTATTAACATAATTTTCTTATGGTGTCTTTTTCTGTTTTTGGTATAAGGGTAATTCTGGCTTCCTATAATGAGTTTGGAAGTGGTGCTTCCACATTAGGTTTTTTTTAAGAAGAATTTTTAAAAATTGTCATTAGTTATTTTTTAAATCTTGGCAAAAATTACTTATGAAGTAATCTAGCCCTTGGCTTTTTTTTGTTGTTGGGAGTTTTTTGAATACTGATTCCTCTCTCATATTGATCTTTTCAGACATTGCATTTCTGTATCACTCCTTCTTAGAAAGTTTCATCTTTGTAGGAAATGACGCAGTCCTTCTAGGTTATGCAGTGTACTGGTGTGTACTTTTTTATAGTTGTCTTTCAAGTTCCTTTCTATTTCTGTAGCACCAGTTGTTATGTTACCTCCTTCTTCTGGTTTTATTTATTTTTTTTTCTTTTTTATTAGTCTAGAGAAGGGTATGTCAATTTTGTTTATACTTTCAAAAAGACAATTCATATCATTGGTGATTTTTAAAATATTTCTTATCTAATTTATTTCTGCTCCAGTCTTAATTATATCCTTCCATTTGCAAAATTAGGGCTTTTTAAATTTTTTTTTTAGTTTCATGAGTTAAAATAGGTCATTGATTTGAGGCTTATCTTCTTTTTTTTTTAATATAGGAGTTTATTGCTCTCAACCTCTCTTTTAGTATTGATTTAGCTGTATTCTAAAAGTTTAGGTATATTGTATTTTCAATTCTTAAGATATTTTCTTGTTTCCCTTTTATTTCTTCTTTAATCTATTGTTTGTTGGAACATGTGCTGTTTAGTTTTCCATTTATTTGTGAAATTTCCAGATTTCCTATTGTTATTGACTTATAATTTCATTACATTGTGCTTGGAAAAGATACTTGGTATGATTTCACACTTCATAATTTTGTTTAGACCTGTCTTGTGACCTAATATCTGATCTGTCTTGGAGAATGTTGTGTGTGTGCTTGGGAAGAATGTGTATTCTGCTGCCATGAAATAGAAGGTTCTGTATAGTTCCATGAAGTTCATTTGGTCTAAATATTATTGAAGTCTAATGTTTCTTTGATGGTTTTCTGTTTGGTTATTCCATCTATTATTGAAAATGAGGTATTGAAGAAACTTTTATTATTATTGTGTTCCTGTCGCTTTCTCGCTTTAGCTCTGCCAATGTTCAGAAAAAGAGGAAAATCCCCTAAAGAATATCATGTAAAATGTTTTAGCGTTTTCAACATCAAGTATACAATATTCTTATATTTAAAGAGAGATTTTTACTTAGACATTCTAAAATTATCAATGTAGATTTTATCCCTTAACCAATACATGTTGATCTTGGATTGTGTTATGGTTTGAATATGAGGTATCTTTCAAAAGCTCCTGTGTTAATGCAGGAATATTCATAGGTGAAATGATTAGATTATGAGAACTATGAACTAATGGATCTATCCTAATTTATATGAACTATCAGGGTAGTAACTATAGGCAGGTGGATTGTGGCTAGATGAAGTGGTTGACTGGGGCATGCCCTGGAATGATTCATTTTCCCTGAAGCCCCTTCCCTCCTGCTCTCTCTGCTAACCTACCACCATGAGGTAAACTGCTTTTCTTTGCTGGGCCCTTTGTCCATGATGTGGTTGCTGCCACATCGTAGGGCCAGAGCTATGGAGTCAGCTGATCATGAACTGAACCTCTGAAACTGAGCCCAAAATAAACTTTTCCTCCTCTAAGTTGTTCATGTCAGGTATTTTGGTCACAGTGATGAAAATCTGACTCACACAGACTATGTAAGATAACTCTCCTAGGAACTGAAATTCTTTCAGTGTACAAGGTGGAAATGTTATCTGTCTTCATGACATTTAATTTGCAGATGAGATAAGAGGTCAAAAATTTTTCAAAATAAAATTTAAAATGAATGTTAATTGTTAGAAACACTGTGAAGGGAATAAAAAATGAGAGTGTTAAGAAATGAGAATTTTTGTGATTATAGCCCAAGAATGTGAAGGCTCATAAAAATGATTTATTGTAAATTTACACTGAATTATAGACCATAACAATACTACAGAGAGACACTAGGTTATGTGATAGCTTTAAATGAAAATGTAATTATAATATTTCACAGTTATTGCCTGCTAATCACAAAGCAGTACTTCTGAAAGAGTTAATCTGAGTTTGAACACTTAAAAAGTGAAGACATATTACTCTTATTGTATTTTTTCCACACAATGAATATATTTTATTACCTGGCTTATCAGAGCAATAGCTATGAGCATGTGTACCTAAATTATTCTCCCTATTATAAATAGAGGGGAAAATATCCTCAAGTAGATGGAGGTAGCTTACACAATGTTATATTACATAATACATGATGATTAAGTCTCAATATAAACTTTTTGGAGGCATGTGAACAATTATCTTAGAAACAAACCATTTATTTCACTCTATTACAAACCAATAAGTATGTACTTATGTGCACATACAAAAATACAAAACAGAAGTATCTAGCATTCAGCAGCTGTTTATTGATAAAAACATGGTCACCAATTGATTAGTTAGATTAATTCTATACTTAAAAATTCAATCATTTGGGGTACCAAAAATACTCAGTGCTTTTATAGATGCCAGAGGGCCAGATACTAGAGTGAACACTTTAAAATAGAATGCTTCTTGACATTATAGGCATTTTAGAACAAGAACATATGTACTCCAAGGCAGTTTTACTCCATAAGCAGACCAGACAGCATTCAGCTTAGTTTTAAAATAATTTTGTAAAAGAAATAAATCAAGAAACACAAATTTGCATCTTTTAAAATCACATCAAAACAATATTAAACCTGCTTACTCACAGAAGTTTATCGAATGTGACTTTTTCAAATGTTTAGCTTATAGTTGAGAAGATGGCCTTCTGAGGTTTGAATAAAGATGTGGTTGATATGAAGATGCAGGGTACATGACTCCATCTCTATTTGTCATGATAAAAATTTAAATACAGCTTTTGATAATTAACCTATCAAGTGCCAATTTTTAAATTTTGCAAATATTTCAGCAAAACTGACTTAGGTACATTAAAATAGGTTGGATATGATAATCTAGAGATTATATGTCCTTTACATATTTTCAAATGTCTATGAAATGTATAGTTTCAAATGCTCTACTTGTGTACCTATTGCTTTCCTCAAAACAACAGAAATCTAAAATCATAACATTGTTTTCAAAAGTTACATTAGTGGTGTATTTGTTGCTCACTTTAAGTTTTTATAGGTGTTCCATATCTGGGATGATGGGACTTAATGAGTTAATTAAGTCAGTGATCTTATCATTTTCTTGTGACTAACAAAGCAATACAGCTTCAAAAAAGGCATATTTAAGGGAAAACCTTCATTCCTCATTGAATCTCCAAATTTTATACAGATTATGTGGCCAAAAGTCAACACTTAATCTTCCACTTGCATCTGTGTTTAGGAAATATATTAAATGCCTAGTACAAAATTTACATTTTTTTCTGATTTTATAAGATTTATCTTTATCTTACAGATTTGAAAAAGAGGCTTAAATATTGAATGGTGTGGAAATGTTATTTTTGTATTTGATGTATATCTGTGATTATTCTATATAAGGACAGGAAGTTTTTCTATTCTATGTGTAACAAATAATTTTCCTATTTTGTACTCTGATTTACTTCATTTATATTTATTTATATTAAAAAGATGGCATCGGGGTTGGGGTTGTGGTTCAGTGGTAGAGCACTTGCCTAGCATGTGTGAGGCACTGGGTTCGATTCTCAGCACCACATATAAGTAAAGAAATAAAAACCAAGGTCCATCAACAACTAAAAAAGCATTAAAAAAATAAATAAAAATAAAAAGATGGCATCATGGTAGGAGTACATGTGGGATAGAGAGAGAGAGAGAGAAAGAGAAAGAGAAATCAATCACATGATGCCAAACTTTTGAGAAAAAAAAATTAAAGAATATTCTATAGCTAAGAGATTCAGTTGACCCCTCTTGAGATGGAAATGCAAAGATGATACAAAACCAATTTCTGGGACCCAAGTATGCCATTTTCCTCCAATGGCTGTTTTCTCATCTCTAAATAGGGATCATTTTAATGTTACATGATGGCTAAAATAGTTAACTCACAGTATATAAATTTTTGTCACATACTTATATAACAGACACTCAATAAGTAAAAACACACATTTATAATAATGCAGGTTAATATTTCTGCACTTTAAGATATAACCTTAAAAATAATCTAAACCCAAAAATGTAGACTGAAATTCTCTTTTTGCATTTGATGAGGATACTTGGAGTTTCTTGAAGAGACTTTACATAATTTGATCTACATACTATGAAATGACTTTTCCTATTTGTATTAGTCTGTTTTCTATTGCTATAAAAATACCCAAGGGGCTGGGGTTGTGGCTCAGTGGTAGAGTGCTTGCCTAGCACCTGTGAGGCACTGGGTTCAATTCTCAGCACCACATATAAATAAATAAATAAATAAATAAATAAATAAATAAATAAAGTAAGTTAAAAAATTACCCAAGGCTCCAAGGATTGATTGTTATAAAGAAGAGGCTTGTTTGGATTATAGTTTTAAAGGCTGATAAGTTAGCCAGCTCCCTCAGTTTGGCCTCTGGTGAGACCCTTCTGACTATATTACAATTTGGCAGATTGTGTCATGCTAGGAGCACATGTAGAAGAGAGGGAGCTGTCACATATCAATATGGGAAGCAGTAGAGTTTCAGGAGCTATGTTTGTTCTTTTTATAACAATCCATTCTGTGGGAATCAATTGGTATCCTAAAAGAACTCCACTAATCCCTTCTGGGGAGGTGGCACCCCAATTATGTAACCCCCTTCCACTAGCCCCCATCTCTTAAAGTTTCCACTACCTCAACTTTGCTACATTAGTGGTCAAATTTCCTCTACACGAAACTTTGGAGGGACCCACTGAAATCATATTCAAACCATAGTGGGATCTGTCTCTTAATATTAAAGATAGCACCAGAAGTATAGCTGTGAATGGATACACAACTACAGTCAATTTCTGCAAACAAAAGTACCTGAAAGTTCCCATTTCACTCATGTTCAGTATATTTTTAGAGGGTTTTCGGGTAGTCATTGGTGAATGTATTGTTCTCTGGAACTGAGCTAAATTGGTTGTGTTACAATATTTAAACAGGTTAGCAAGCTTGCTTGTTAACATTAATAGATCGTATATCCTTGTGTAGAGTAGGTGAA
The DNA here is from genome assembly GCA_020662805.1 of Glaucomys volans. Lineage (NCBI taxonomy): Eukaryota > Metazoa > Chordata > Mammalia > Rodentia > Sciuridae > Glaucomys > Glaucomys volans. The sequence goes on from JAJEJO010049668.1 coordinate 1,154,921, forward strand.
ATATCTTAGGTTATTTTTGGCATCTTAAAGAGTATCAATACCAAATAATTATTTTAATGCATTTTTTGCATTGCTGGAGATTGAACTCAGAGCCTACCTACATGCTAGACAAGCATTCTACAACTGAGCTGCATCAAACAAATTTATTTAAACAAATCAAATAAATCTTTGAGGAGGATTCACCTTCTTACTTTGTGATTCAGTCATCTCTTAGTAAACCTGTGTAATGCTTATCTCATCTATATAATACAGTCTTGCCTTACCTATGTAATACAGGCATGCTTATTTTGTTTTTCATTTACTATTTCCATATATCTAATCACCTCAAAAATTAGGAGCTTACAAAATCAAGAATCATTTTTGTTATTATCTTTCTTGATGCTGGATGTCAACAGGGCTCATGACTTCTCATGAAGTTGTAATAAGTCAGTATCTGAGACTGCAGTCAGTTGTGAACACTTCTTCAATCACGTGTCAGGTGGCTGGGAATTTAACTGGAACCATTTGCTGTAACACCTGTTTGTGGCATCCTAATGTTATCATCTGCAGTCCCTCACAAAATGGTGGCTGGATCCTAAGAACAAAGGATCCAGAGTACCAATTAAAGCTATATTGCCTTTGGAAACAGTTTGGAAGACACATGGTATATGTTACCAGGGTCACAGGTCCACCTACATGCTAGGGGTGAGAACATTAACCCAAATTGGGTTGGAGAAGTCTCAGAGTTATATTGTTAGAAGAGTTTTTAGGATAAAACATCTTAATTTTGTCCATCTTAAAAACATACTGTCTGAGCCAGGCATCATGGTGAACGCCTGTAATCCAGCCACTTGAAAGGATGAGGCAGGGGGATTACAAATTTGAGGCCAGCCTCTGCAATTTAGTGAGATCCCTGGCCACTTAATACCACCCTGTCTCAAAATAAAAGGCTTGGTATGTAGTTCAGTGGTAAAGCAGCCCTGGGTTCAATACCCTAACCCCCCCAAAACCTATCTTTTGAAAGGATTAATAAATTAATAAAATAAAAAATATAATCTTTCACAATTTACAAGATTTTTATGAGAACCAGATCAGTTGAGAAAAGTAACTGCTGTGGTATTCATTAAAATGCACTCTATATTCAAGTGATTGTACATGTTTTAAGCAAGTTTGTACAGATCATAAAATATTCAGGATCCTGTTTATTTAGAAGTTTGTGAGTGTCTTTTCCCATTAACCTTGTAGAGTAAGTTCTGCAATCGCTTATCAGTTGCTTTCTAACATAAGTGAAATTTCAAATTCATATAGGAATAATTTACATATGTGCTTTTTAACCAAGAGTATTAAGTAGGTAGAGCAACCTCCATACTCTTCATTTTACAGATGAAGACAGTGAAACTCAGATACACAAATCATATAATTTCAGCCACTGAATAGAAATACTGAATGTAGCTTCCTTATACACTGAATTTTGCTTAATAGTGTTTTCAGTATAGGATTGTACTTATCTAAATCTAATTTACTACATTGTTCAATTTTATGTAAATGACCCCTAGTTTTCACATTAAGTAGTTTATTTTTCTGTTTTGCATTGATTTTGTTTGTTACAATAGACAATAGTTTATTTACTTTGTTTTTAGAAAGTATTTCTGTATCTCTAATCATTATTCTCAGTAAAATTATTAATCCTATTTTTAATGAAGCGATACTAAATGTGTGGTGACATTGGAATAAAGATACATAACCCTGGTTGAAAATTTTATATGGATGTTTCCTAAAATGTATAACTAGCAGATACCTGTGTCTAACTATGATCCCTGCTACAGAATTCCATCAGTACACATCCTTACATGTTGTAATATTTGGCTATGAATAATATCAGTGCAAAAATGGAATAGTGCTTAGATAATCAACATAAATTTCTACCAAAGTTGCAGAATACTGTAGAGCCTCCTATAATGTGATACATGGAGTAAATTTAATGTAGCTGGGCCTCAAATCTACTGGCAATTTTTACAACTTTTTTGCTAAAAATCTGTACCCATATGCTTTTCTACATAAAGAAAAAAAATTTCTTGAAGGATATGTTATTTAGTACTAATTAATTTAGAGTGATTTTGTAATCGACATATAAGTAATGTTCATATAAAGCATTTTGAACATGATAAACTCTGATAAGAATGTGATCATCAAGTTTTTAAACTGTAAATATGATATAAATTAAATCTCTGGGGACAGAAACTATCTTTTGAAAGGATTAATAATGATTTGATAGTATTGTTATGTGGTTCCTTATTTCCAAATATTATACTTATTGATTCAGCTATAGAAATCCATACTCTTCCTTTTCCAAATTTGAAAGATTAGCATTTAAAATATTTATTTCTTTTAGTTCAGTTATTCGCAGTATAATGATGCCAATGATGAGAACTATATATAAAAATGGGATTACTTCATGATAAAATTTACTTACTGTGAACATTTATGAAAATGTTTATTAGGCTTCTCTGGGATTTTTGGTTAATTTAAAATCTTAGTACATTTTATCTTCATTATAACATGTCCCAAGGAAATTTTTGGCTGAAAGATTAGCATTATAAAAAGAGTACTTTAATTAGAAATTTCTATATTGTGGGTCAGATTGCTAAATCCAGTGGCAATTATCTGCTTCCTAAGATATGTAGTTCTCTTTCTGAAGCATTAAAATTTACTTTATAATACCTCAAAAACTCATTTCAAGAGGAAATTTAGATCATTAATGGAATTAGAAATAAGATGTGCCCATGGATTCTTCCACTGCTATTTCATCATTTAAATTTCATGTGAGCTGGGTGATTAAAGTCATTTTAACTATTTGGTACCTCAAATAGTTCAGGAACAAGTATGCCAGAAGCACTATAGTATTGCCACTAATTTACTAATTGCTTATTGCCTGATTCATCCTAGAAGTCTGGAATGAATATAAAATAATGTCTCTATTAAATTATCGAAAACCTTACACTACTATTTCTTCATAGTCTATGATCATGGTCATTACTTTTTGAGTGGGTAAAAATATTTAGCATCAGTTTTGTTGTATTGTGCATTGATTAGAATGTGTAAAAAACATCATAAAGATAAAAGTCAAAGAATGAATTGGGAGAATTATTTGTAATATTTATAAAAAAGAAATTATTATAATCATCATATATAAAAAAGTCTGAAAAATAAATGAGTAAAAACAGAATACCTCAATAGAAAAACTCATAAAGAACATGAGCTTGAAAATCAAAACAAGAAAGAAGTCAGTATATCCGTAATAGTAAAGACATTCCATTTATCTAGTAATGGATTATATACAATAGAAACAATGAAGTAATTTTACCTATCAGATAGGCTGATTTGAACCATAATAATACCAATAATTTTACAGAGCATAAGAAAACAGAAAATCTCAAGTGTTATAAGAGGGTTTATAACAGAATAAATTAATATTGTCGTTTTAGAGCATATTTTTAAATAAATCACAAAATTAAAATATATAAATTTAGACACAAATTCATACCTTTAGAAATTTGTATAAGGTCAACAATCTGATTAGTGTAATGATGTTAATAAGAAGTAGTTAGAGCATTTTTTAAAGAGTGAAGTTTAGTTAATGTGCGAGTATTCATCTTGATGATATGTGTAAAGCTTAGCGTAAGTATCTTTAATGAAATATCTTGAAATGTTTAAATTAATGATGTAGATGAATGCCATGTTGTAAAGATAGCTTGAAAACATGGATAAAAGAGAAAGTTTCAAATAGTATATGAGATAGAAGTGTGCATTATATCTTATATTTATATACCTATAACCACATATATATGCTATCAATAATATCACACAACTAAATAAGGTATCTATTCTGTTTTAAATTATATATACATATATATGGGTTGTTTCTAAAAGAACTTTCCCTTTTGTTCTTACTACCCTATTAAATCTGATTTTTCACTCCCTTGATTTTTAAGGAAATAAGTCATTACTGCTCAATGGCCCTTGAAAAATTGATGTAATAAGTCTTAATATCTTCCTGTTATATGAAGTTAAATTCATTTCTTCATATAATAAACAATTGTTGAGTAAATATTATGTGCTAGTAACTATAATAAAACTGTTTAGTAGGATAACCTGATTATTCTGATTTGGAGATTTGCTAATATATCACACTATACAGGCTAAGGACCACATTTGGAATGTGTTCCTAGACACTTAATAATATTAATTAATTGTTGTCTATGCCAGTTATTCTAGATTTGGTCACTAAATTTCAGTACTTCCTAATAACTTGTTCATACCATATATTCATTGAGGTTCAACAACAGTACTCTGTTCATTGGTCATTCAGGAATCCATCCTGATAATATAGCCACCAGCTAGAATATTCCCAGTCACTATGCAGAGGGAAAAAAAAAAAAAAAAAACTCTGGAAGTTGTTGTATAAGCATTTAAATTTGGGGACTGCAAGGGACATATGCTACTTCATATCACAATGTATGGGAAAAAATAGTCAAATCACTTCACCCAAACTGAGATAAGTAGGAAGTATATTCATATTACATATCTCAAAGGTGGAAACCTGAAAATAAACATGAACATCTATGTTTTCAGAAACATCTAATGACAAAGTGAAACAGGATACAAAAACATGGTCATACCTTAAAAGAAATAGACTTAATGATAAGGATTTTTCAAGCATAAGAAATTAATTTAAAAACTAAAAAGCACAAACACTATTAACTTGCTAAAATTCATGACAGCACATATATGACATTTGAATACTTTAATTTCTAATAGAAATACCCCCAAATGCAATAAATGGCTTAGAGGAAAATTGAGCTCTCTACTGGCGCAAGACTAGATAACAAAACTGATTATAAAGGGAGTCAATCATTGGACACATGGTTTACTAACCTGCTCACCTGCTGTATACAGGAACCATATAGCTGTCCAAAATGACCTTTTCTCTCCTTTGCAAACCTGGAATCCATGAGTCTAATTTATAATTTTTATTTAGCTGTAGTAACTCTTATGTAACAAGAGATAATTAACCAAGAATGGGGGTCACATATGGCTGTTATTGCCCGTAAGCAACATATAAACTAAGACAAGATGTTCAGAACAGCTCTACATTCTCAAATTTCACTTCATACTCAAAAGAAAATCCAAAATGCCTTCATGATCTGTTCCCTAGATATTCTACCTTCTCCTCTACCCTTCACTCCATCACTTTGCTCCGGACATGCTAGCCTGTTACCTTTTCCTCTAATAAATCAAGCGTGCTTCTAACTCAGGGACTTTACACATTCATTTCCCTCTTTTTGGAAGGTTCTTATCCAGGTATTAGCATGACTTACTTTCTGACCTCAGGCCTCAGAAAGGCTTGCCATCCTGTTTAATATACCACCACTATTGCTCTCTATGCTCTTTCCAAGCTTGCATTTTTCCTGTGTAACATGTATCACTTCACTTGCTCTATTATACTATTTGCAGGTTCTTTTCCCCAATGAGTGGAAACTAAAAGAGGGAAAAGATTGAGTTTAAAACATATACTAGGTACTCAAACATATTGTTTGAATAAATAAATGCATAACATATTTATTTTATATGCCCAATTATCCCATTATAATACATATTCTAAAAGAGAGTTGAATGAGCATTATTACTTGTGGGAACAGCCACACATGACCCTAATAAATTATACAGGATTTTAGAAACAGGTCCTACAACACAAAGCCTGCTACAACACAGTTTTACATCTTTTTCCTTTTCTCACTATAAATTATTAATCTCATCAACCATACATTAACAGAAAATTTACATATAAAAGGATAAATAATACACAGTGGGATATGCTGTCTTGTATTTCAAATGTGTTTTATTTTCCAGACTAACCTCAGGGTTTGGGAAGTGGTAAGTTTTAGATTCTTATCACAAGTCTACTGAATGGGTTTCACATATATGTAGTCTGCGCATCTATCCTACAATGGTTTATGGGCATGTACTCAGGAAAGTTTTCATGGGGTAAGTTAATTTTCAACAGGGATTTTTAAAGGCTTAGATAAATGGAAAACAAAAATGCAAATATTTCAGGTGGGTCATAACAAATAAATAATATTACTATAGCCTGTGTTCAAGAGATGCAAGAAATGGATTACTGGGGATCTTTGCTGTCCCAAGTATTTACTATCTTAATTGCAATACATTAGGTAGAGGGGGGAATTATTACCTATTGACTAAGGGTGGGAAAGCATGGAGAAGGAATTGGTGAAAAGTGATGTAAAAATGTAATCAAGTAAATAAGTTCAGAGTAGAAATCGTAAGTTTAGCCAAGGGTCAAGATAGACATATTCTATTATTCCCTAGAGATCGTGTTTTGTTCTGTCTCCAAATGTATCTTGTCCTTCTGGATGTTTTTACTATATAATACACATAATAAAGTTTATCGGGTACACAACATTAAGAGTAATGCCAAGAGTCATTAATTAAATCATTCACCATTTTAGGGTTACATCCTTGCCAAGAGGAAAGAACTTTACCTTTCTTCTACCATTTCCCTAAAATTAATTTTTCTTTAAAAATCTATGAAGATTTGCATTGGGCACCATGGCACATGACTGCAATCCCAGTGGCTTGGGAGCCGGAGGCAGGCAAGTTCAAAGTCAGCTTTAGCAACTTAGTGAGGCCCTGAGCAACTTAGCCAGATGCCCTGTGTCTAAATAAAAGGGCTGGGGATGTGGCTCAGTGGTTAAGCACCCCTGGGTTCACTCCCCAGTGAACCAAAAAAATCTATGAAGATTTGAAATTTAAATTGCATGGTCAGATATGTGAATTATAAGCACAACTAATGTAGTATTTACCATTTTTATTATTTGTATGTATGTGTGTATATATGTGTGTGTGTGTGTGTGTGTGTGTGTGTGTGTGTGTGGTACTGGGGATTGAACTCACAGTTTTCTTCACATGCTAGGGAAGCACTCTGCATTGAGCTACTCCCTCACCTCACGGTTACCATTTTAAGAATATAACAGAATGAGCAGAAATGCAGATTAGTGGTTTAGAAAATGTCCCTTGGCTAAATTTTGGTTTCATCATACTGAATGAAGAAGGTAAAAGAAAAGTAATTAATACATGTTTTATTTCCTAAGGGTTTTAAATCTCTCTCACTCTAAAGTTTATAACCTTTATTTTCTAATTATCCTCCTAAATCCATCCTTCCAAAAACTAAATAAAATAGTACTTCCATTTCCAAGAAAGGCAAATCTTCTACCTTTTCATCATCTCCATCTTTAGCTATCTTAGATTTTCTACTTTCTCCCATTGTCTGGCATTAAGACACCTGTTAACCTGTATGTGGGTTACTTTTAGTTTCTGAGAAACTTTTTTTCCAGATTTTAAGAACATGTGAACATGAAATTGCCAGTTCTGTTCATTCATTTAACAAGGAAGAAAAAAAGCAGAAGGAAAGTTTTCACTCATTGTGTTTTTTACTAAATCTGAATCACATATGTGGAAATCAATCAGTAAATATTCGGAGCAGGTTAGACTAAAGAAAAATCTCCCTTTGAATAGTCTCAACCACATCACACACTGAAGAGCAGCATACAATTATAGAAATGCAAATGTTTCAACTGTGACATTGGACAAACTATTAACCTGCCTCTCCTATCATACTTAAAAATATTAGTAACTCAAATAATTTGTCCCTGTATATATATATATATATACACACTTATAGGATATAAATAAATATATATTAATTTTAATTCAGTTTTTCTAACGACCTTGAGACTTATTTCATCTCTTAGTTTGTTAAATGTATCAGTGGTGATCTTATTGTTGGACATAACTTCATAAACCATGGTTTTTTTTTTCTTTTTTTTTATTTTTAAAATTTTTTAAGCAAGTGATTAGCATACCAAAGTACTATCCAAATCAAAAGTAGGGTTCAAAAACCCCTGCTTGTTCACCTATTAGAATTCCTCACAGGTGTGGAAATATGAATAATTTTATTTAACTTGCCATATTTTGTTTTCTTCACAAATGACAAAGAGTTAAATGAATGGATTATATTATCTTGGTTATGGTGCAGGCAAAGATAATATAACCAGGGTGATGAGAGAAGGAAGGAGGAAGAGAAGGTTATGAGACAAGGGAGGGGGAGAGAGAAAACGATATTACATGTTTCCATTAATTCTTGTTAGGCAAGGGAGACATATATCCTGTGTTTAGAACATGTCCTCATAGTGCTTTGAGTAACTGCCCTCTCATTTCATGGAATTAAAATGTCATAAACACACATACACACACACACACACACAATTTCAAATCACTGACTTTATCCTCTAATTCTTGTTTTGCTGCTTACTAAATGTGTGAATTCAGATATTATCACATTTTTGCTCTGTTTTTGCTGTTAGACTATTTTTCTTTGACATTTCATTTTGCATAAAATAGATGTGTTAAAAATTGTTATCAATAAACACCATAGAACATCATCAGTAGTATTGTGAGATACACAAAATTTGTCAAAACGATGTTACATTCTTTATTTTTTTGTTTGTTTTGGTGCTGGGGATTGAACCCAGGGCCTTGTGCATGCAAGGCAAGCACTCTACCAACTGAGCTATATCCCCAGCCCACATTCTCTAATTTTTGTAAGAATATTTAACATGAGCCCTACCCTATAACAGTTGTATGTGTACAATTCAGTGTTGTCAGTTATTGGGATCAGCATGGCAACACAGATCTCTGGAACTCATTCATCTTGCATAAGTGAGACTTTACATCCACCAACTATCATTTCCTCATTTTCTTGAACCCCCGTTCCTGAAAATACCATTCTACTGTCTGATTCTGAGTTTGACAGCTTCAGATACTTCATATAAGTGGAATCATACAGTATTTGTACTGTGGCTATCTTGTTTCACTTAGTATGCTGACCTCAGAGTTCTTCCATGTTGCATGTTGTAGGATTTTCATCATTTTAAAAGCTGAATAAAGTTTCATTGATGGAGGTTGTGGCTGTAGCTCAGTAGTAGAGTACTTGCCTAGCATGTGTGAGGCACTAGGTTTGATCCTCTGTACCACATAAAAATGAATAAATAAATTAAATAAAGGCATAAAAATATAATAACATTATAAAAAATCCATTGACTCTATATTCCATTGATCATTCTTCCTTTATTGTGTCAGACATTTTGGTTCTTTAATGCATCTATTTTAGTGCTATAATGCACTTTAGAATGCTAATATCTTTTCAAGGTACTGATATTTTACTTATTTTATAAAGTAACTTAAGAATTCTTTCTTCATAACATTTTCCTGAAAATTTATTCAGCTGATTGGTATAAATCTGATCACAAAGTAAACAGTATAGATACTTTATTGTACATCAAGGCTTTCTGTACAAACTTTGTGTTAAGGTGTTCCTTTCTTCTAAGTTTTTTGAATCCACTAGTTTTACTGGAGCATAACATAATTAAAGTGGTAGAAAAATGCAAAGAAAATTCCTGATGCCTACATAATTCTTTTAGTTTTCAATTTTAATCAAGATTATAGAATTGTGTTCAAATGAGACAATATAAGAAGATAGTTTACATATCAATTTCCCAGGTTTTATAATTTTATTTTATTGTGAAATTAATGTTTTATGGAAATTTGCATCTTTAAATATATTCTAATACCATATTTAAATAAATTAGTAAATATCCAAATGATACAATATCAAAGAAACTCCAAGAACTAAAATATAAAAGAAAATTTAATTCCATGCGAACTTTCTGTAATATAGTGTTAGCTTTCCATTACTTTAAAAATTACCTGAGATTGTGGAGTTATAAAAGATTTATTTTCAGCTTACAGTTTTAACAATTCCAGTCCACAATCAATTTATATCCATTGACCTATGATGAGATAGCACATTATGGTAGGGAGTTCAGGGTAGACCAAAGTTGCTCTCTTCATGTCTGAAGGCAAAAAACAGGAAAGAGAACAGGGTTCCACAATCTCCTTCAAGAGCGTGCCCTTGATCTCCTACTAGGTCCCACCCCTTAAAATTTCTACTACCTCTCAAAAGCACCAAGCTAGAGACTAAGCCTTTTGTCACATGGACCTTTGAGGAACATTCAATGTATTATGTGAGTACAACTCTAGGTAAGACCATTTTATGACTAGTTTTGACAAAATATATTTGTGTAGCTATATATTTAGGTATGTACTTTTAACGAAGGCTATATTCAGAATGTTTTATATTAAGTCATTTAATTGCTTTAATGTAATTTTTATTTCTTTAAATTTTCAAATTTTTGTTTTCTTCAGTAAAATTGCCTGTTGAAAAGTATATGCCAATCAAAAATTAATAACAAAAAATGACATACACAGGTGTTTTTCAACTCCCAATGAATGAAAATGAGGAAAAACACAGTGACACAGTCTTCAAAAATCATAACAATCAAAACAAAGTTACTACAAAGTTCCTCCATGCACAATAAGGAATAATATCTACCATGTTTACTTTGTGATCAGATTTATACCTAAGAGCTGAATGAAATTTTAGAGGATACTTATGAAGAAAACTATTTTAAGCTACTTTATAAAGCAAGCAAAATATCAGAGAGCGAGCTTAGGCTAGAATTTGAACACTCGTTATCACCAGAATCTGTCCTCTTAACCTCTATACTATAATGACACAAAACAGAACATTAGAGGAGAGGTTTTATGTCAGAAACATACACGCGTGCTTTGCTATTTACAAAAAGTGAAGAAATATGTAAACATTTTAAAGAGAAAATATAAATCAGAGAAAGAGAAGCAAAGTAAAATACAGGCAGTTTTAAAGTAAAGGCAATTTTAAAAAATAAAGGGTGAGAGTTGGATAACTATTGATTAAAGGAATACTTGCTCTGAAGTCTATCAATTGATGATTTCAGTGATATTTCTCCCTTGCAAGAGTTTCTGATGATGTTTGCCTTTTCTTCAGAGAGGGAAAGAGGGGTGAAGAAAAGAGAGAATTGCTTTAAATATATTCCAATTTATAGCCAGCCTGTAAAAAAAATGGGGCATTAAATTTCCATTTGGCAATCCCATTGTAATAAGATAAAACATACTTTCTAAAATATCCATTTGATGAATAAGTGAACCAATTCAAAATGTCTTCATTTTATTGATATAGCATCACCATCATTAATGATAATGCTTTTTGACAAACAGCAATTAACTAGATTTGGGGAACTGAGCAATTGAGCATTGAATTTTAAATCTGAACATTTGGCACTGAAGAACTGAATATGCTAGAAGTACATATTAAAATGATTGTTGATTATTTAAAGATTTATTAAGTTGATGAAGATCATTAAAACATAATATATCCTGTATTATTTAGGATGTTACTAGTTTCAAAACTAAGACACAATGAAAATTTATTCGCTCAGTAAATAATAAGTTCAGTGTTTGCTCAAGGGTTTAATACAGCATTTTATTATGGAGTCAAAGATTGGTCTGCTTCTCTGTTAATCTCTCTATACTATCCTCTATAACTTGTCATAGTGATACAAACTGGCTTATCTCAGCAGATCCTAGAAACTCTTATTTCCTTGTTCACAAACACATAGAAAGAGTTTATATTTCCCAGATGACAAATAAAAGGTAGGAGTTTCTCTACAAATCTTCTTAGATCATATGCTTTCCCTGAGCATATCACTAGAGCAAAGTGGATAGAATTTTCCCAAATGACTTACACAAAAACTGAGCCCATAGTGAGAACTGAGGTTGAAATCAATGCTATCCAAATCATGAGGCTGCTATACAATTGAGTAATAGTGGAAAGGATATTGGCTGTGCAATTGCAGTGCTACTACAGTCCTTTTTGACTATTTGACATTGATACACCTTTAGTAGCATGTATTCACTTTCGAAAATGGACAAATATCCTCCTCAAAAAGATTAAGACTTCTTCCAATGATGACTTACAGTTCACAGGTTGGATTATTTGGGTGATTGGCAGTCCCTTTCAATCAAACCTCAATGCAATGCTTTATGATCCACTGGGTTATGATTATATGAAAAATATTGATGTCCATATCCATGAATAAAAAGTTAAAAGAGGAAAGGATATCCTGACAAATAAAGGAAAAAAACCCTAAATGCGTAACGGGACAAAATGGAAAAAACCACATATAGTATCCTGCACTTTCAGTGAGCTCTTGGCTATTCTTTCTATTGTTGTTCTTTAAGAATTTTGCTAAATAGTTGTCTTCAAAATTACATCTGAGATTGATATTAGTGAAATGCCATTTCTGTGGCACTTACCATATTTGACTGATTTTGTTGTGTTGGGATTCTGGTGTTTCGTTGAGGGTTCGTTAATAACTAGACTTTTTAGACTCAGGGTTTCTTTGGCAATCAGTTTTCTTTACAGTTTTTATGCTTTTCATATTTTTCTTTATCAATTATATGACCTAGAAACCAAAATACCCTGCTGCAGTTCTAGTCTTCAAACGTGAGCCATTTTTGAAAAATAGTTTTCTGTGCTATGCACAGACCCCTGATGGAAGCAATTTGCAGAAAAGGTTTGGGGTAAGACACATAGCCAGTTACCAATTTGAGTATAGACTACATCTGAGCTGCTGCTTCATGATAGGAGTGGTCATCTACTTTGTCAGAAAAGTGCCTTGAGGAAGCACTCAAGGAAACAAGTTGAAATGTTTTAGTATGTATGTCTTAAATATGCCCCCTCCTGTTTCTGCTCTTATAAACACTAGATTTGGAGTAAGAAGAAAATTGACTTTTCCACTCATATCAAATTCCAAATTATAAGCCTCTGAAGTCATTCACATTATGAGCCACAGGTAGAGGGGTTGTCTTAAAATAAAGTCACATTCTCTTTTTTCTATGCTTCAAACAGGTAACCTTTTATTATAAACTTGTTTCTTTCTTGGTATAAAAAGGCCAGAAGCTTATGTCAAAATCTTTGTTTTCCATGCATACATGATTTTGTTGGGATGCACCCAAGCACTATGTATAAATATAAAGATCTAATACAAATTTAAAAATAGATATGATAGTATAAAATGGGAAAAAATTCTTTGTTTCTATCAGTCCATTAATAGTGTTGGTAGGTGTAAAGAATTTGTTTCAGGATAAAATAGGCCATTGTGTAGCCAACTTTTTAAGCCACAGAACAAGTATCTCTCTGAAATTTGAGGATCCTTGTTTCTTATATAATCAGCCTATTCCACATTTTAGGATCTGTTACTTTTAACATGGACTTCCTTACACCAAACTCTGTATGCATTAGAATGATATTTGCTCTAATAATGAAAATCACTTCTCAAGAAAAATTTAAATAGGCATACAGAGAAAGACAGAGAGAGAGAGAGAGAGATAGAAAGAGAACATTCACATTGGAGCAGTCATATATGACATGTTGTTCAATTACAGATTTTTGTGTGATTAAACCTCGGAAACCATTGACTTCTGTAACAGAGTAATGCAGAGGAATGGTGGGAATTTAATGACAATTTTATCCAGAGCTTCACATTGCCATGGTACTGCTGCTGCATTTCTCAGTGATTCTCTGGGTTCTATCCTCCTCCACTAAGTCTTTCAAGTAGTTAGATCTTCCACAATGATCTTGTAATGATAGGAACATGGTTACCAGAATATATGGTGCCCTTTTTTTCATCTACATTCAAGAGATACTCATTACTTTTTTCCTCAATAATGGAACAAAAAGTCTGGAAACTCTTCCATTTGAAATATGTTGGTCATGTCTATGTTATTATATTGTGATTAACAGAAAGTCATGCACATAGGTTTATATTATAGGTCTCTAAACCCTTCATGGTGAAAAGGAATCACTTAAACCTGTCAAGGCTTATGCTTGGGTGGGGGTTGAGATTAATTTCACCCAAGCCACAAAATAGCTACAGAATTTGAGATAAATTGTGTACAATTTAGGCATTATCTTGTGGTAATACCTAAATGATTTCAATGTTTTCACATATTTAGTGATATGATCTTTAATGGAATAAAACATATCATGTATAGTTAGTTATTTTAATGTATGTGTGTCTGTGTGTGTATGCAGATATTTGACTATATATATATAAATTTCATGGAAATACAATATTTAATTGATTAATATTTTACTTTTTCTTGTAAAATACATTTATATCCACTAAATATTTTGGCTAATATAAATTTTAGGTTGATTCTTTTTAAAGAGACTTCCCCACACCAAAGCCATGCTTAGTGTATGTCAAGTAATTACTAATAAGCAAAGTATTTCTAAAACAATACTTTAGAATCCATCCCAGAGCTAAATGTATTTAGCAAACATCTATTGAGTACCTGTTTTAAGACAAGTGCTATTCTAGGTATTCATATATATATATATATATATGTATATATAGATATAGATATATACATATATTTATATACACATACATAGATATGCATATATATGTATATATATGTCATAAAACAATGGCAAATTGACTCTCAGAATATGCTCATTTCCTATATCACCACATCTTTCTCTTCTCTCATTTTTATTTTATCATAGGAAGACACTGCTTTTCTTTTAGGGAAAAAATGGCACAGGAGCTCACCTAGTTTATATACTTAAAAGCTTATATGAAGCATAAGCATATGAGAGATATATACATATATTTTCATAATTTGAATGGTTATTATGTTTGCATTTTTATTATTCCCCATAGATAACTGGCCTTCCATATTTGTCATAGAATTTACTAAAAGATAGAAGAAATTTTAATAATTTGAACAGATTTATCTGAACAGATTGCTTTGTAAAATACATGCTTCCCATGTCAACGTAGTGTATGATTTCCCATGTTTCTAAATAAAATTTATTAACTTCTACATTTAATTAATAAAGAGTAATTAGCAGATGGTGTCTTTATTTGATGAAAAATATGATGGTATTTGTATGAGACACCAAAATATGTCATCTCTAGGAATTGCCAAGAAATCTATATTTGTTAACAATAATAGTGTTATGATTATGATTTACTTTTCTGTTTTAAATTAACAATTTATCTAAGATATACTTATGCAACATAGGGTCAATTTTGAAGATAGGTAAGAACTTAGTAAACTTTGTGCATGTGTGTGTGTGTATAGGATCATAAATTTTAAATGGACTTTATGGTTAATTAGAATAAGAAATTGATGAAAACAATGATATCTGGTAATTGTTAAATGTTTATGAACCAGACATTATTCACTGAAAAATGAAAAAGCACATATCATTCAGAGCATTGAATAAATATTTAGGCCCAATTTCAGAAAGAGCCAGGGAGAGAGAGAAATATCTTAGCCTTGAGTAGTTTTGACACTGGGATAGTAATCCTTTCTACTTAACGACATGTAGCTAAGGATACTTTCTTAAACTGTTTCTAAACATGAATATCATCCACACTGACAGTTCCTTGAAATCCTTTGTTTGGGTTAAATTAAGACAATCTATGCAAACCCTGGATAATGTGCTTTATATACATTATTTTCCCACTTGCCCATGCACGTCCTTGCTACTTATGAGGACATACTTATCTTAACATTATAATGGTTTTGGCCTTGAAAGAATCTATTCAAATTAATACAGTGTTCACCACTGCAGCAGCAGAAGAGGCTGTGGTTTTGAAACTTTTATTTTTAAGTCATTTGAAGCAGAAATTTCTAACAAGTTATCTTGATGAGTGTTTACTGAAAAATAAAGGTTTCTGGTTTTAACAAATAATTATGTAACTTCTCATTTGGCAGTTTTATCTTACTTACTTTCTTGAAATTTAAATTTGACCAACATTATCAAAATGATTTCCTACATGTTATCACTGTCAAGTGTTTTTTTTATAATGATTTTGTTAATATTTATTATAGACTTATTGAATGGTAGCATCATGTGACAATTGTTTCAAAGCCAGTATCTGTAATGTTAACCATCAATCAATCTTCTCACTTTACAGGTTAAGTTGAAAGACTTGCTAAAGGCCATGAGACTAGTAAGCGGCAATGTAAAATGGTATTTTGGTGTCTTGGGTTCCTAAACACAAAATGATCACTGCCCTTACTTTTAATTTTCACTCATATCTTTTAAATTTACATAATAATGTCACATGTGGACATCAAATGCTGGTGGTTCAATTCATCAATATTTATTATTCATCTAATTTGTGGTAACTACCAGGTTTTATTTGAATTTTCCTCAGAATCTTTATGGAAACAAACACAATTAACACTGCCTTAAGACCCAATAGATTTAAGTAGTATAATAGATGTTCATACAAATCCACTGATAACACAAACCTAGCTTTGTGAATATTGACCTAGCAGGTTGCAGGAGGTGTAACTGAGTGATGAGCCCCGATAATCAAGTATGATTTCCATAGGAGAACTCTTTCCGTAGAAAGATCATTGCAGTTCGTGGAACTAAATGAGAAAGATATGGAAGCATGAATGCTATGTATGGTTTATGATGGTGGGGGCAAGAGGCAGAAAAACAGCTGGGAAGGAAAGTTGAGGACAATTGTGGAGGATGTTGAATACCATATTAAAGGGTATGCATTTTATCTAGTAGGCAAGAGAAGGCTATTGACAGGTTTGCATATTGAGCTACATGTTTTAACCCAGGGACTTAAGGAGCTATATCTAGAAGCATTTTGGCATTAGGAATGATGGAAAGTGCCCTACTGAGGTAGAAGTCCCAATGCTACCTCCAGGCCAAGCTGTCTAAATATATTTGGAAACTAGGATTTATTCTCAGCAGATAAGTTAAGAACAAAGATATAGACATACTCTGGGGGCTGAGGTGTTTGGAGATTGCTGAGAAATTTCTAAGAATATATGAGATGTCACAAAGAGAAAAAGCATGGCAACTCTTGAAGATATTCAGTCTCATCTGAAATATGTATTGATATATGAATTAATAGGTATATATGCAAGAACCAAGAGTGGGGACACCTATATGTGATTTAAGAATTATTCAGAAAAGTATTAGAGCACAGAACATTTTTAAAAATATTTTGAAGAAAGTAATTATATTCAACATTGTCAAATTTTGCAAAGGAATTGAGGAGGGTGAAAATGGAGGACAGACATCTGGATCTGGTATTTTAGAATCAGAAGGCTGATTGTGTTTTGAGAAGGCTGTTTTACCAGAAGGATGGTAAATAAGAAAGAGTGCATATAATTAAAGACTCATCATGACCAATTGGAAGCAGAGAAGTGGAGTAAACTATTCAGAAGTTTTTCGATAAAAGTATAAAAGAGGTGAGACTGTAAACTGAAGGGTGATAGAATTAGGAAGATATGTTTTAGATTGGAAGAATTTTAGAAATTTTGGTACACTAGAGTGGTACACTATGTAGAAGGAATCTGATATACTATACATACTCTACTATATACTATATATAATATCTGGCATGAATCTATAAATGTTGATTTTCTGCACAAAACAGGCATATAAAAATCTCTGAACATTCACAATGTATTTTCAAAACAAGTTTTTTCCATTAATACTTATCCAATGTAATTCTATTTTTAGCAAGTTATTTTTTATTAATATTGATACCTCCTTAATCCTCTGGAATGCCTTTCAGTCCCAGTGCATTTCCTTCCCTTTATTAAAAAATAATCTTTCAAATTCAAGTTTTGTCAGAGAGCAAGATGGCACAGGGCAGAGAGTACAGACCATGACACAGTCAGAACATTTTAACATGACTTGACTTCATAAAATGTGATAAAATAAGGATCAGGCAGCACTTTGTTTTAAAACATTTGCTGCTGGAATTCTATTATTCATAAAAAAAGCCTGCTGATCACTAGGGTTCTGTCCCCTGATGCCAGGTTTTAGCACCTTCTACAGCTCCCTGTGAATAATGTAGAACAGTGATGGAATACTTCAAGCCAAATCTAGAAACAGACCATCTCGAAAACATGATTTCCCATAGTTAAATAATGCAACAGACGTTCCTATCTAGAAAAATGCCAGTAAAATTTGATTTTTGCTAGCTATCATTTATATTCCTTAAAGTGAGGTAAAGGAAAATATTCTTGTTGCAGTCCACAAAAATGATATGCATATGAACATATGAATGCATGCATTGTGGTTGTTTATAATTAAATGTGATTTAAATGTATAGCATGATTTTGGGCTGGGGATATAGCTCAGTTGGTAGAGTGCTTGCCTTGCAAGCACAAGGCCCTGGGTTCAATCCCTAGCACCACGGCAAAGAAAAAAAGGAAGGAAAGAAAAAGAAAGAAAGAAAGAAGAAAGAAAGAAAGAAAGAAAGAAAGAAAGAAAGAAAGAAAGAAAGAAAGAGAGAGAAAAGAAAGCATGATCTTGACAAATAAGATCAGACACCTGAAATTCCTCAAATCACATTCATAATCTGAAATGTAAAGTGCATCCTTTAACCATATTTATAAGTAGCCCTTTGAGATGTGATTTCATTTTCCATTATGTGACATTAGTAGAAAACAGAAGAAAAAATAAAGCAAAAAGGCAGGAAAGAGTGAAATAGTTTAAGCAAAGGTGTAGCAAACCTAGTGTCAAAGAGCTGAAGATGAGAAAAACCAGTATCCTAGATTTCATCTATTGTACCATACAAATAATTATCAACTTCAGAATGTCCGTCTAAAATTTGCAGTAATAGTGAAATAAAATATTTAGGTAAGGGCTCACTCAATGGTTTAAAATGATTTTTCAACTTTGCAATGGTGAAAAAGTGATATCCATTCAGTCTACACAATGAAACCATACTTTAGATTTTGAATAAATGTCTTTTTTCAAGTTAATGATATGTAGTGGACATGCTCTCAAGTTCCTGGACAGCATTAGAGAACTGCAGCTTCCAGTCAGCCACACCACTTGTGACAATCTACAAATAATATTCAACAGTGTACTGTATATTTGATAGGTTAGGTATAGTAAGTGCAATTTTGATTTACAATAGTTTAACCCTGTGGTGAGTTTATTGGAACATAGCCCTATAATCGAGGAACTTCTGTACAGTATTAGATGGTAGTAATATTCTACCACTCATATTCCCCCCATAGAAATAGAGTGGCACTTAAAATCTTATGAAGCAATATGATTGAATATGGTACTGGTGTATGTTTGTTGGGATTGCTTAATACATTTCTTAATCTTTCAAGTCTTTCCCATACCCCTCAGACTGGCAAAACAATGGATTTAGTAATAAAGTTGTCTAAAATTCTATCTTATCACTTTGAATCCCTTGCCTCATAAAATATTACTTTATCCTTGCTTTTCTGCCTCCTTTTACCAATTATCTAAGCCAGAAATCTAGAATTCATTTTCAACAACTCTTTTCTTTGTATTTAGAGTCACCAAATCCAACTGGGTGTGGTGGCACATGTCTGTAATCCCAGTTACTTGGGAGGCTGAGGCAGGAGGATCGAGAGTTCAAAGCCAGCCTCAGAAACTCACTTAGCGAGACTCTGTCTCTAAATAAAATACAAAATAGGTCTGGGGATGTGGCTCAGTGGTGGAGTGCCCCTGAGTTCAATCCCTCGTACCAAAAAAAAAAAAAAAAAAAAGAAAAAGAAAAAAAGAGTCACCAAATCCAATAGATTATGATCACATATATGTTGGAAGTTCATCATGTCCCCTCTGCCACTATTCCTACTTTTTTTTAAAGCCCCCAACATAGGTCATCAGTTCATTGTTTCAACCACTCTTGAGTGTCATGGGTCAGGTACTATTGCCTTTTGCACTTCACTGGTCCTCTAATTGATCTTGCTGCTCCCTCTCTTCCACAGACCAGCCACACTGCATCCAGAATAATCTTTAAAGAAAAAAAATTAAAATGATATAACTGTTTTCATGGGTTGATGTCAGTTCCCTCAAATTATCACCAGAAAAATCTACTGATCAAGCACTGTTAACTGTATTAGACATACCATCATAAGGGAAACTACTAACTTGACAAGGTCTTGACAGTGTGTCAATGTGAAAAAATTAGAAAAGGGATCACCCAGGGCTTGGCTGGGTGATTGGTTATACAGGTTTTATAAGATGCAGAGCTGTTTGCTATTGGACAAAAGTTTTGACATGATAGTTTTAGACTGATAAGAATGATCTCAAAATGAAAAAAATAATCTCCACAAAATTAATAATTATGTTTGTTCACAATCTTTATTATAAGTGCAGTTATTTCTCAAGGCATAAAGATAGGTGGTTTTTGCTTTGTCTTGGTATTATAAGGATAGGAAATTATACTTTTTTTTAACTTATGTGTTTTTGGTCACTTTCTCTATATTATAAAACATACAAAATATTTTATAAATGTCAAAATGTATTACAAAATATATTTAAAAACCAAAATTTTACTTTGCAAAGCATACAGGTTTTATGATGTACATTATGATTTTTATCTTACCCTCAATTTGTAATATGGAAAACAAATTATATCCTCTAGCTATATTGATTGTGATATTCTCTGACTCCTCCTCCTCCTACTAGTACTATACCCACACTACACACACACACACACACACACACACACACACACATTTTGCATTGTCTTACATAGTTTTAGGTCTTTGTACAAGTTCTTGTTCTGCCTGATAACTATTGTAAACCCTCATTGTTTTCTTTCCTCGTCTGGCAAGTTTCAATTCATCTTGCTAGATTTCCCCAAATATGTTTGTTTTGGGAAATCATTTATGATAAAAAAAATTTCCTAGTTCTCAGGTAATGCCTGTTTTCCTTTTTCAATGCCTCACTTTCTTCTTGAGCATATACTTACAGTTCTTCCATGGGACTATATTTTTTTTTGAGGGCAGATGTTTTATTCTTCTTCATATACATTGTCATCTAAGAAAGTGACTAACAGTTGAAAGTACATGAATAATCAATATATACTCATTTTAGTGTTTTTGATTGAATAAATAAAGCATTGGTTCTCAAGTTTGTTTTACAAGTAGCCAGCTTTATTGAGAACTTACCATGAGTGAAGTCCCTAAGGTCTGTACGCATATAAGTAACACATTTAATTTTCCTTACACACTGTGGAAGCATATATCCTATGTTAAGATGAGAACACTAAGATTCAGTGGTACAGGAATGATTTTGAATCCAGATATTTTTGGCTCCATGGCCCTTATTCTTAATCCTTTAATGCTACCCCTGTCTACTATGCTTGATAGCATATTGGTAAAAATTGACAACTAATTCTGCTACAAATATGACAAGCGTAAATGTTATATATTTTATTTGGGATATTAAAGGACACATAATTTGTTATTTTAATATTTAGCTAATATTCACTAAGTATTCACAATGTACTAGTCACTATTTGAATTTCTTTATTTGTACTAACTAAGCAACCTAAATAAATTTAGGAGTTTTGAGACATACATTTACTCCCTCCTCTTTGGTTTCTAAGGCACTACACATTCTTGGTTTACCTCTTGTATTTCTGGCTTATGTTTTAATTTCCATTTTCAGATTCTTCCTCATTAATCCAAATTCCTAGTATACTCAGCAGGGTTCAGTTCTTAGACCATGTTTATTTCCTTGATGCTATCATCTAGCCTCAAGACATGAAATACCCTCCATAAATAGATGCCCCTCAAATGATTATCCCAGCTCAGATATTTGCACTATATTCCAAACTTTTTAATATAACTGTCTACACACTCCTAGTCAATTTAAATTTGACCTGTTCAAAACTGAATGGACCAAGCTCCAAATCTACTTCATCAACAGTGCTTTGTATTTCACTGTCAATCATGTTCTTTGAGTTTGCCCTAGTTGAATACTTTGGAGTAAAACAATCTCCTCCTTTTTGCAAGCTGTAGATCGGAAAAATATCCCAGGTCTATCTTGACCAGGTCTATATCCACAATCTGCTCCCTTTTTACTACTTCCTTTGCCATTACTATCATCTCTGGTCTGGAATGTTGAAATAGCATTTTAAGCTGACCTGTCTGCTTTGGCCCTTGCTTTACCTGCAAACCATTTTGTTTGCTAGATGATCCTGTTAACACATAAGTCAGATCACATTACTCTTTTGCTGAAAATCCTCCAATGGTTTGCCATGTCCCCAGAGTAAAATGCAGTCCTGCAGTCTTGTAAATCCAAACACAGTCATCTCCTTCTCCCCATCCATTTCTTCCCTGGTCTCCTCTTCCTAAATTGTTACCTTTTCTCATTCCATGGCAGTCATACTGGCCTAATTTATGCCTCTGCCTGAACACATTTCCTCCATGTATTCACATGAATATCTTTTCTACAACTTGTAAGTCTTTCTTTTACCCAATACTCAATGAACTCACTCAATGATATTTTTACCTGACCTTCCTAATTAAGTCCACAATGTTCTCTCCCCTGGCACTTCTTATTCCCCTCCCTCACTTCATTTTTTTGCAATAACTGGCACCTTCAAATACTTTATTTAGTATGTCTCCTACAATATAATTAATTACATAAGAACATGGATTTTTTTCTGTTTTGTATGTGCCTCTACCATCATCCTCTAGAATAATGGTTGGCCCTTTGTAGTTGCTCAGTAGACAGTAATCGAAGGCTTACTACTTTTAATAAGTGACAGAACCAGCTGATTTTAGAGCCCTTCTAAGCAAAATAAAGAAAGCCATGGTTCATTGAATGCATGAAGTCTGTTCTACTAATTGCTCCTCACTTGGCCTATCTGCAATTATGCCAATATCTGACAAATTATCTATTTAAAGTTTTTGTGTTATTAGTTCAGTTGCTAGGCTAGATAATGAGAAGTATACTAATTGATTATGAATAGCTTACATGCTTATGAAAAGCAAAATGACAATGGATGTAACACATTATGATTTGCTTATTTAAGGATATATTAGATGAATAGAAAGAAAGAATATTTAATTTTCTGAGTTTCTCATTTCCCCTCAAATTGAAGATAGAACATACATATATGTATATATGTGTGTGTGTATATATATATATTGTGTATATATATATATTCTGTCTATCTAACTATAAACATATATATACATATATAGTTGCACTGGTTTCATCAAATATTGGGAAAATCTAATATAAAAAAGGAAGCATGCTAGTTGTCTCACTTCCTGGTGCAAACACTTTTTCCCAACAAACACTGTTTAGTCACCATAAACCTCCTTTGCAAAGCTGGTTTTCAATTATTTGACTTCACATTTATAAATGGTCAAGGTATTGGCAGTGAGCATTAATGTTGCTCATTAGCAAATGAGATCTCTAAAGATGGCATATCACATGCTAAAAATAAAGGACTTTGAGTCCGATGGGATGCCAAAACCTCTACTCAGTTCATTCAGTATTTCAAACAGTACAGTGAGGGAAAAAGCAGTTGAGGAAAATCATCATCATATACATTAAATATCTTTGTGCTTCCCATTTTGGTTAGTTCTTCTAGTGCTTTTGAAATGCTTTGTTGGATATGCTGCTGACAAGGAGCAAATTTATTTGTTTAGAATTTAGGCAGCCTTTCCTTCTTTAGCCTTGAATTTCTTGTAGACGTGCTAATGAGCTGTGAAAAGGCCAAATGGGAGAGATATAAGACTTCCAGATAATCCATACTCTGATAAACTACTCCCGTGATAATTGGCAGTTTATGGTTCTTCTAGGGCAGTGGGAGACAAAAGCAATGTTGGCCATGTGTATGGAACAACCTACATTAATAAAATTATAAAAGAAGTTTACAAGGTAATCACAATTCATTCAAACAAATGTCATGTGTGTACCTTCAGGCCTAGGCACAATTTGATTATCTGAAAAGCTTTATAGGTCAGATTGTGCTGTGTCCAAGAATTTCTAAATCCTGAGATTCTAAACTTACTTGTGGCTATCTGTCTTCTACCTTAAATGAATTTCTTTTTCCTGATTTATATATTTCACAGACCAGATCAAAAACACATCTGGCCTTCCATATCTGCTTAATTTTCATGAAGTTATCTACATTTCAATTTTAAACTGCTTCCATATTTTCATATTCAAACTTTAAATCACTGTGTTAATTTATGGATGGAGCAATAATTCTGTTTCATTTCTAGCATAATGTGAAGTAAGTCACTATATAAAAACACTTATTAAAAATAGAACAAGGAGTGATTTTGTAGGAAAGTTTTAAGAATTATAGAAATCAGGAATATATAGAGTATATTTTGAAAATATAAAAAACCTTTGTTTTTAAACACAGTGTTTATTCTTTCACTATTTGAACAAGTGTTTTTATATATTCTTTCCATTTCTATTTTCCAAAGTAGAGCAACCAAGTTGAAACATACCAGTAGGAAACTTCATATGAGCAAATTATCTATTGAGGATGCAGAGATTGTATACTAAAAGTCAATTATATTATAAACATAAAATTGGTCACAAATGGATCTAAGGGTGAGAGAGTCTGGATGAATTAATGAATTCTATCAACAATTGTGTGGGTTTATGATATACATAATGATCACATTCACATAAAATATGGCATATTTTATATTTTGATTTTTAAATGCAATTTTACAAATCTAGCTATCTCTGGGAAATTTCTTTCCCTTGAGTTATTAAAATGATGTCTGACTAAATAGTTAATTTCAGAGACTTCTATGAACAGACCCTGAGCTGAATTCCCATCTTGGCTTATTATTAGCTCTATGACCTTGGGCAAGTTTCTAACCTCTAATGAATATGGTTTTCTTATTGTAGAATGTAGACAATAATCATCCCTTATGTTATGAAGTAAAATTAGATGATTTAGTGACATATTTATACCACACATTACAAATAGTGGATACTGGGGCTGGGGTTGTGGCTCAGTGGTAAAGCACTCGACTGGCAAGTGTGAGGCACTGGGTTTGATCCTCAGCACCACATATAAATAAGGAAAGAAAGAAAGAAAGAAAGAAAGAAAGAAAGAAAGAAAGAAAGAAAGAGAAAGAAAGGAATTCCATTGACTTAGGAGGCTGGGGCAGGAGGATCACAAGTTCCAGGCCAGGCTCAGGAACTTAATGAGACCCTGTCTCAAAATAAAAAGTAAAAAGGGCTGGGGATGTAGGTCAGGGATAGGGCACCCTGGGTTCAATTCCCAGTATCCCCCCAAAAAAGTAGAACACTAAGTACTTTTCAATAAAATAAGAGTGACATAGGAAATCTTTTTACTGCACAGAAAAGTTCTAGTTATCTCATGGCAAAGTAATAAAACAAGTTTTGTATTTCCTTTTTAAAAAAGTCAAGTGTCTCAAATATACTAAACTTTTTTATATTGGAAAGTGACTGTAAGTACTATATTTTTCTCAGATATTTCCAAAAGCAATAAACTACTTGATCTTCTCATTGAAGGTAGAGTTTCTGTATTAACGATGATTTCAAAAGGAATAGCATTTTATAAGAAATTCATGCTAAAGAAACAACATTTCAAATGACTACTTGGCAGTATTTTCATCATAAGTGTGTCAGTTAAAGAATCTTAAACATCTATAAAACAATCTTGAAAAGTTTTCCACTCTGTTGAGAACATTAAAAATGAAATGTTTCAGTGAGGGTTTAAATCCATTGTATAAATAGAAAACAGTATATATAAGTTCAGGACGTGTATTTTCTGTGTCAACCTCACTTGTGGCTGTTTAGCTTTTCTATTCAAGTTTAATTTGCCTCACTTAATAATATATGCATATACATACATATTTTAAAATATTTTTAAACATCTTCTCCAAACCAAGAATGACTCCTTCTTGCTCTTAACCCACCCTGACATTTGAGTCCTTTACTTGAAAATATGAAAAGAAGGTTAATATAAGAGATAGAAACTTGTCAAAAGGTTTCATGCTTTTATTTCCATCCAATGCAGTGAGACTTAATGTACACTTCTAAATTCTCTCTGCCTTAGATCAAAAACGTTAATTGTCCATGGGACCCCGAGATTTGAGCCCTGAAGCATGGTCACTCTAATTTAGAGCCAATGATGAAATTGAACAACTTCTTTTTTCCTTTAGCCGTTTTCCTACATGGACCCTCTGGTCTACCTTCACCAACAGGAAAGAGGACTTTAATTACTTTTCTTGAGGCAGAGGATAGAATTTGCAGCTAATAATGAAATCTATTACAATCTTCCCAATGCTTAATGCCATTAGTTCTTTTTTACACATGCCAAGCTCTAAAGTCCTTAAAGGATCTTCTCTGTTGAAAAGAATAGGGAGACAAATACAGCACTGAATAAAGCAGCATGTGCAATAAATAGAAGTGGAGTATGCTATTTTTTTCTCTGCTATGATATGGGAAGATACTATGACTTTGGACTTAATTACCTCAGGAAAAAATGTTCTTATAGTAATATAAAATAAGAAGGAAGCCAGGCGGGGTGGCACACGCCTGTAATCCCAGCACTTGGGAGGCTGAGGCAGGAGGATCATGAGTTCAAAGCCAGCCTCAGCAACTTAGCGAGGTCCTAAGCAACTCAGTGAGACCCTGTCTCTAAATAAAATACAAAATAGGGCTGGGGATGTGGCTCAGTGGTCAAGTGCCCCTGGGTTCAATCCCCAGTACCAAAAAAAAAATATTGTAATATGGTACACATTAGGAGATCCATTGCTTGACTCAACAAATATATGGCATCTTCTACTATATGTCAGATACTGAACAAAACTAACTTTCTACTTTCAAGGATCTTACCTTTATTCCCCCTATGAGGCTTTTTCTGAAGATTGTACCACACCATTATTTTGGAAACATAGAAAGGAGACAAAAGTATGTAAAATATTTTTTTAAAACTCACCAAATTTATTGAAATAATATATGTCGATGATGATGGGATAATCCAAGTAGTTGGTATACTTTAAGGAAGTGGAGATAGCTAGTTTTTTGGGGAAAATTGATCTATTTAGCAAAAATGTCTTAATTTAGATGAATATTTTTAAAATCTAATTGAACTAAATTCCCCTTGGTCGCTACTTTTTTTTCTCTATTCTATACAGCACTAAATCAGAAAAATGAGGCAGTGGAAGTTATTTTATAAAGGTTGAATGGGAAAGGGTGATATTGAATATTAGTAATGAAAGAATCTATGTATATTATATGTGAGTCTTACAAATACCCTTAAGGTAGTATTATCACATTACCCATTTTCACATGTGTACCAGGACTTTGAACTTAAATTAAGCTTTGCCAAGTACACACTTCTTATAAATTTCAGAAGCTGAATTTGACCTTAGGATTATGTTATTCCAAAGTGAGACACTGGTTTTACACACATTAAAGCCTTTGATTCATTGTTATGACTGTGGATGGAGGTGGAGCCAGGAGGGCAGTGAGATTTTAGAGAAAGCTAGCTTGGAATATGCAAGAGTGGAAAGTGACTCAGAAGGATCAGTTGGAGAGGGAGAGGTTGGAAAGAGAAGAGCTAATCAATACCGGGACATTCTTGAGTCTTTACTAAGGAACTAGTTTCAATATGGCAAGCAACTAGATGACCAGGAGACTGTAATCAATGGCCTGAGGCTCAAAACAGATTTGCCACCTGTGTTTTATAAATAAACTTTTATTGGAACATATTCATGTTTATTCACTTAAATATATTTTGTATGGCTCCTTTTGTATTGTGGTCTATAATGACACTACAAATTAGGTTCAACTAGCTGGTGGTGGTTGGTAGAACTGAAGATATTTACTGTCTGGACCTTTACATAAAAAGCTTGACTCTTGGGTTATATAAAAAGATTTTCCATTGAAATGCAAAGTAAGCTGGCTAGTATTAGTTTAGTTTGTTGGAGATTCCACTCTTCTATCTTGTAATTCATTTAAATATAGACTAATAGAGTACATGGAAACAGCTAAGGATACTGCAAAAGATGGTTCATGAAATAAAGCAAGATTTTTAATTTTTTTAAATTTTATTTTCTATGAATGTGAGATTTTCATTAATATTCCCACATAGATGGTTTGAAACAATAAGAACAAAGCAGTAGGAAAAAAGTCAAACACTTAAAAATCTGCCATGGGGATAAAGCATAAAATGACCACATGGAAAAATTTAACCATCATCTTTTCCTTCATCACTCACTATGGAATACTTTGTATATGTTGTAGAAAATTCTAGACTACAGTCATTTTTTGATGGATATTAAATGCCAACACGTTTCAGTTAGAATAGTATTTCATTTTCATGACACATATGTATTCCATTTTCACGACATATATGTATTCCATTTTGAAATGTTTGGTAAGTAAAAGAAATTGCCTAAAGCAACTTACTTCAGAATAATTTTTACTTTAACAAAATTGACCAG
Source organism: Glaucomys volans (assembly GCA_020662805.1). Classification (NCBI taxonomy): domain Eukaryota; kingdom Metazoa; phylum Chordata; class Mammalia; order Rodentia; family Sciuridae; genus Glaucomys; species Glaucomys volans. The sequence goes on from JAJEJO010049668.1 coordinate 1,183,214, forward strand.
GGAGTCAGATTCTTTAGGTATTTAAAAATAAATGATTAAAATAAATAAGACTTGTTATTGTTGCATTAGGCATTAATATTAAGAAGATAACTTAGAAATTTTCTTGTTATTTCTCAGGTGTTTTCTAACTATCTCATTTTTAAATTACTTTTAGAAAAACCCTTATTTTTAAATTACCTACCAACAGTTATGAATTCCCAACCAAACATAAACTTTTTAAATTATTAAAATATACCAAAACACTATAAATTTATTGTGTTTATCTTTCTTCTCTGTCATCTATGAGTCTCATAACCTCTCAGCCCATCAAAATGACAAAAAGAAATGTTATTGAGGATCCCATTTTTTTTTACTTTTATTTTTTATTTACTTATTGATTCATTGAACACAAATGGAGTGCAGCTATTGTTTCTCTGGTTGTACACAAAGTAGAGTCACACCATCTGTGCATTCATACATGTACACAGGGCAATGATGTCTGTCACACATTCTGTTATTATTCTTACCCCCCACCCCGACACCACCCCTCCCTTCCCTCCATGCTATCCATCCTTCCTCCATTCTAGCCACCCTTCCCCCCCGCATAATTCATCGTCATTCACATGTCAGAGAGACCATTCAGCCTTTGGATTTTTGGGATTGGCTGATGTCACTTAGCATAACAGTCTCCAACATCATCCATTTACCTACAAATGCCATAATTTTATTCTTCTTTATGGCTGAATAATACTCCATTGTGTATATATACCACATTTTCTTTAGCCATTCATCTATTGAAGGGCATCTAGGTTGGTTCCACAATCTAGCTATTGTGAATTGAGCAGCTATGAACATTGATGTGGCTGCATCACTGTAGTAATCTGATTTTAAGTCCTTTGGGTAAAGGCCAAGGAGTGGGATAGCTGGGTCAAATGGTGGATCCATTCCAGGTTTCCTAAGGAAGCTCCACACTGCTTTCCAGAGTGGCTGCACCAACTTGCACTCCCACCAGTAATGTATGAGTGTACCTTTCCCCACATCCTCGCCAACACCTGTTGTTGCCTGTATTCTTAATAAGAGACATTCTAATTGGGGTAAGATGAAATCTTAAGGTGGTTTTGATTTGCATTTCTCTTATAACTAGGGATGTTGAACATTTTTTCATAAATCTGTTGATTGCTTGTAGATCTTCCTCTGTAAAGTGTCTGTTCATTTCCTTGGCCCATTTACTGATTGGGTTATTAGTGTTCTTATTGTAAAGATTTTTGAGTACTTTGTAGATTCTGGAGATTAGTGCTCTGTCTGAAGTGTGTGTAGCAAAGATTTTCTCCCACTCTGAAGGCACTCTCTTCACATTGCTGATTGTTTCCTTTGCTGAGAAAAAGCTTTTTAGTTTGACTCTATCACAATCATTGATTCCTGCTTTTATTTCTTGCACTTTGGGAGTCATGTTAAGGAAATCTGGTCCTAGGACAACGTGATGAAGATTTGGATCTATTTTCTCTTCTATTAGGTGCAGAGTCTCTGGTCTAATTCCTAGGTCCTTGATCCATTTTGAGTTGAGATTTTTACAGGGTGAGAAATATGGGTTTAGTTTCATTTTACTGCATATGGATTTCCAGTTTTCCCAGCACCATTTGTTGAAGAGGCTGTCTTTTCTCCGTTGTATGTTTTTGGCTCCTTTGTCAAGTATGAGATACCTGTATTTATGTGGGTTTGTCTCTGTGTCCTCTATTCTGTACCATTGATCTACCTGTCTATTTTGGTGCCAATACCATGCTGGTTTTGTTACTATTGCTCTGTAATATAGTTGAAGGTCTGGTATTGTGATACCCCCTGCTTCGCTCTTCTTGCTAAGGATTGCTTTAGCTATTCTTGGTCTCTTATTCCTCCAAATGGATTTCATGACTGCTTGCTCTATTTCTATGAGGTCTGTCATTGGAATTTTAATTGGAATTGCATTGAATTTGTATAGCGCTTTTGGTAGTATGGCCATTTTTACAATATTAATTCTGCCTATCCAAGAACATGGGAGATCCTTCCATCTTCTCAGACTTTCCTTAATTTCTTTCATTAGCGTTCTGTAGTTCTCATTGTACAGGTCTTTCACTTCTTTTATTAGATTGATTCCCAAGTATTTTATTTTTTTAAGTTATTGTGAATGGGGTAGTTTTCCTAATTTCTCTCTCAGAGGATGCATCACTTACGAATAAAAATGCATTAGATTTATGAGCATTAATTTTATATCCTGCTACTTTACTGAATTCATTTATGAGTTCCAGAAGTTTTCTGGTGGAATTCTTAGGGTCTTCTAAATAGAGAATCATGTCATCAGCAAATAGGGATAGTTTGAGCTCTTCTTTTCCTATTCGTATTCCTCTAATTTCTTTGGTCTGTCTAATTGCTCTGGCTAGAGATTCAAGGACAATGTTGAATAGGAGTGGCGAAAGAGGGCATCCCTGCCTTGTTCCAGTTCTCAGGGGGAATGCTTTCAATTTTTCTCCATTTAGAATGATGCTAGCTGTGGGCTTAGCATAGATAGCCTTTACAATGTTAAGGAACGTTCCTACTATCCCTATTTTTTCTAGTATTTTGAGCATGAAGCGGTGCTGTATTTTATCAAATGCTTTCTCTGCATCTATTGAAATAATCATGTGGTTCTTGACTTTAAGTCTACTGATGTGGTGAATTACATTTTTTGATTTCCGGATGTTGAACCAACCTTGCATCCCTGGGATGAAACCCAATTGATCATGGTGCACTATCTTTTTAATATGCTTTTGTATGTGATTTGCTAAAATTTTGTTAAGAATTTTTTCATCTATGTTCATTAGGGATATTGGTCTGAAATTTTCTTTCCTCGATGTGTCCTTCTCTGGTTTTGGTATCAGGGTGATATTAGCTTCATAGAATGAGTTTGGAAGGGTTCCCTCCTCCTCTATTTCATAAAAAACTTTGAGGAGTATTGGAATGAGTTCTGCTTTGAAGGTCTTGTAGAACTTGGCTGTGAATCCATCCGGTCTGGACTTTTCTTTGTTGGTAGGCTTTTGATGACTTCTTCTATTTAATTGCTTGAAATTGATCTATTTAAGTTGTGTATGTCCTCCAGATTCAGTTTGGGTGGCTCATATGCCTCTAGGAACCTGTTGATGACTTCCAGGTTTTCTATTTTGTTGGAGTATAAATTTTCAAAATAGCTTCTTATTATGTTTTGTATTGCAATAGTTTCTGTTGTAATATTTCCATTTCCATCACGAATTTTAGTAATTTGGAGTTTCTCTCTCCTTCTCTTTGTTAGCGTGGCTAAGGGTTTATCAATTTTGTTTATTTTTTCAAAGAACCAACTTTTTGTTTTGTCAATTTTTTGAATTGTTTCTTTTGTTTCAATTTCATTGATTTCAGCTCTGATTTTAATTATTTCCTGTTTTCTACTACTTTTGGTGATGGTCTGTTCCTCTTTTTCTAGGGCTTTTAGCTGTAATGTAAGGTCATTTATTTGTTGACTTTTCATTCTTTTGTTGAATGCACTTGATGCTATGAATTTTCCTCTTAGCACTGCTTTCATAGTGTCCCAGAGATTTTGATATGTTGTATCTTTGTTCTCATTGACCTTTAAGAATCTTTTAATTTCCCCCTAATGTCTTCTTATCCATGTATCATTCAATAGCATGTTATTTAATCTCCAGGTGTTGGAGTAGTTTCTGTTTTTAACTTTATCGTTGATATCTAATTTCATCCCATTATGATCTGATAGTATACAAGGTAGTATTGCTATGTTTTTGTATTTGTTAAGAGTAGCTTTGTGGCATAACATATGGTCTATTTTAGAGAAGGAACCAGGAGCTGCTGAGAAGAAAGTGTATTCTCTTTTTGATGGATGAAATATTCTATATATGTCTGTTAAGTCTAAATTAGTGATTGTGTCATTGAGTCCTATGGTTTCTTTGTTCAATTTTTGCTTGGAAGATCTGTCCAACGGTGAGAGAGTTGTGTTAAAGTTCCCCAGTATTATCGTGTTTTGGTCTATTTGGTTCCTGAAATTGACAAGGATCTGATTGATGTACATGGATGTGCCATTGTTTGGTGCATAAATATTTATGATTGTTTTTTTTTTTGCTGATTTATGCTTCCTTTAAGCAGTATGAAATGTCCTTCTTTATCCCTTCTGACTAACTTTGGCTTGAAGTCTGCTTTATCTGAAATGAGGATGGAAGCCCCTGCTTTTTTACTCAGTCCATGTGCATGGGATGCTTTTTCCCAACCTTTCATCCTTAGTCTGTGGGCATGTTTTTCTATGAGATGAGTCTCTTGAAGGCAGCATATTGTTGGGTCTTTCTTTTTAATCCAGTCTGCCAGTCTATGTCTTTTGATCAATGAGTTTAGGCCATTTACATTCAGGGTTATTATTGAGATATGACTTATATTTCCTGTCATTTTAGCTTTTTTGGGGCTTTTAACTTAACTTTGTTTCTCCTTTGATTGGCTTTTTCTTTAGGGTAATTCCTCCCCATGTTGACCAACATTGTTATTTTTCATATCTTCCTCTTAGAATATTTTGCTGAGAATGTTCTGTAGGGCAGGCTTTCTCTTTGTGAATTCTTTAAGCTTTTGTTTATCATGGAAGGATTTTATTTCATCATCAAATCTGAAGGTAAGTTTTGCAGGGTATAAGATTCTTGGTTGGCATCCGTTTTCCTTCAGAGCTTGAAATATGTTGTTCCAGGCCCTTCTTGCTTTTAGGGTCTGGGCTGAGAAATTTGCTGATATCCGTATTGGTTTCCCCCTGTAGATAATCTGACGCTTTTCTCTCGCTGCTTTTAAAATTCTATCTTTGTTTTGTATGTTAGGTATTTTCATTATAATGTGCCTTGGTGTGGATCTGTTGTAATTTTTTCCGTTTGGTGTCCTGTAAGCCTCTTGTAATTGATTTTCCATCTCATTTGTCATATTTGGTAAATTTTCTGATATTATTTCCTTGAACAGATTATTCATTCCCTTGGTTTGTATCTCTGCGCCTTCCTCAATCCCAATAACTCTTAAATTTGGTCTTTTCATGATGTCCCATATTTCTTGGAGGGTTCGTTCATGATTCCTAACCATCTTCTCTGTTTGTTCGACTTTGTTTTCAAGATTAAATACTTTGTCTTCATTGTCTGAGGTTTTGTCTTCCAGGTGATCTATTCTGTTGATTATGCTTTCTATTGAGTTTTTAGCTTGGTTTACTGTTTCCTTCATTTCCTTGTTTCCTTAAAGGATTTGTTTGTTTTTTTCTTAGAACTTCTATCTCTTTATTGAAATGATTTTTTGCTTCCTGCAATTGCTCTATTAGCTGATTATTCATAGCCTGAATTTGCTCTCTTGTCACATCATTCTCTTCTCAGATCATTTTAATTATGAACATTCTGAACTCTCTTTCTGTCATTTCTTCTACCTTGCTATCTTTGGGTTCTCTTGATATACCTTCTAGGTTTGTTTGGGACACTTTCTTCCCATGCTTTCTCATGTTGTTTGTGTATCTTCCCCTCTAGAAGTGCGAGTCTGAGGGATTGCAGTTTCCCTTTAAAGACTTATAGTGTCCCTGCAGATTTCTAATACCTCACTTTGAAGAGATTATTATTCGCAGTACCCCATACAAACAATATGTGTCCTTAAACCATATAGAACCATTTAGATATAAACTGCATTATAGTGTACAGAAATGAGTGCAAATTATCTAGTGCATAATTGATAGGTTTACAATAAGGACCTCAATTTCAAATAGTGGGAAAAGAAAATGCTGAGTGGTTTAGAATATAATGTTAATGAGATAGGAAGTGAGTTTATAGAGTTACTATATCATAGGAATAGTGAGAGCGGAATTAGAGGAAATAAGTTTTTAGCATGAGAAAAGAGAATGGGTCTCCAAGAACACTGCTATATTAGAGCAAGATAGAATGATAAGGGTTTTAATAGGAAAGAAGTGGGAATGTAGTAAGTATATTAGGAATAATCGTAATATTACTATTTAGACAAAAAAAAAAGAGGAAGAAAGTTCTGCCGTAAAATTATATTGTACTATTCAAACCTCCTGTTGTTCAGTAGTCTGATGCCTGTCAGGCGCTTGGTAATGCTGTGTCCCAAGAAGGATGCTGTCCCACTGCCTCCAAGTCAGGGATAATCAATGTTTGTGGGCTAAGATAACCTGCTGTTGTTAGATGGTCTGGGACAGCATGGGTGCCAGCCTGAGACTAGACCAGGAACAGGGTGCAGGCCTGGGTTTGGAGCTGGATATGGCTTGATGGGTATGTGTTCACAACTGAGGCTGCCCCGGGTTCAGGCCTGAACCTGACCTAGGGATGGTGATTTCCCAGCGGCTACTGGAGTCTTGAGCTCACTTGTGGGCTGGTGCCGGAGCCTGGTCAGTGACTCCGAAGCCGCTGCTGGGGACCCGCACTCACTTGGGGACCCTCACTCACTTGCTGGCTGATGCTAGAGACTGGTCAGTGACTCTGAAGCTGCTACTGGGGACCCGCACTCACTTGGGGACCCGCACTCACTTGCTGGCTGATGCTGGAGCCTGGTCAGTGACTCTAAAGCC
>JAJEJO010049668.1:1189779-1228649 GCA_020662805.1 Glaucomys volans
ACTCACTTGCTGGCTGATGCTGGAGCCTGGTCAGTGACTCTAAAGCCGCAGCTGGGGACCCGCACTCGTTTGGGGACCCGCACTCACTTGCTGGCTGGTGCCGGAGCCTGGCCAGTGACTCTAAAGCCACTGCTGGGGACCCGCACTCACTTGCTGGCTGGCGCAGGCCCAGTTCGGTGACTCCGAAGCAGCTGCAGGGTCCGGCGCTCCTGGGTGGTAGCTGCCCATGGCTGGGCCGAGCCCAGCCCAGCAGAGTTGGTTCTGGAGCAGCGACTAGGGATCCCTTATATGCGATTTGAATATAAAATCTCCTTGAGAGTCATATTCCTGCTGTTTGAATCCCGAGCAAGTAGGAATCCACGGAGCAAGTAGGAATGCAGCCTTCCTCTAGCCCGCCATCTTGAATCCCCAATCGGGGATCATATTTCTTTTCCCACATCTTATAGATGTGACTTCAGTTTCCTCATCTTGGAAATAGATCCCTTTTCAGAGTCATTATCTGGATTATATAAAGGAATGAGTGCAAAGAAATTGCTATTCATGAAACTGGGCATCTATTTTGTACTACCTACTAAATGTATGAGAAAGTTGCTTTACATAGGAGTTCGCTGATATTTACAAAAATGTTATTGTATACTGTGTTTAATAAATTATAGTTTTTTATATTGTCAACATTCCAGGAAAAAGATGTGGATCCCCAATAATGGGACTTTTATTCATAAATAATAAGCAGGGGGATTGCAATTAAAAACATACATGCACAGGCCAGGGTAGCCTATGGCATATCTGAAAAATAAAGGAAAGTTTGGGGTTAGCAGGGAGAATGAGAAATTTAAATTGTTTTGACAGAAAGCTCATTGACACTTGTGACTGTTAGGCGAGAACTGGTAAACTCTGATTAGCAAGTGGCTACAATTACTTAAATTAGTCTTAAGTCATAACAGGATGTTTGATTGGATTGGGCTTGTTAAACAGTATGTCAAAGAAGTGCTCTTGTTAAGTGGTTAATGTTGTGATAGTTATTATCAGGCAAATTGTGCATGGCAGGCCTCCCTTCATGGCCTTCTCTGGCTCTATTTGTCAGGGGTTGACATGAATGACTCCATTGTGACTCTGACAACTTTCACAATATTATGTTACTAAATTTTTCTAGGTACATTTAAATTTAAGTCTTTCATTCCTTTCTCTCTGAATTTTTGTTATGTTTAGGATAGTCTGTCAGAATAATGATTTCTTCTTTTTCTTCCTTCTTTATTATATGAGAAGGTTTCTGTTACTTTGTGGATTATAAAAGCTAAGATAGAATTCTCAGGAGATGGGCAAGAAAAGAAGAAATAAAAAGATAAAAGATGGAATGACTTAGTGTATGTATATCCAACAATATAAAAAGTAGAATTAGACAATAAAAGAAAGAAAAGTAAACAAACATGTCTATCTGTATGAATATACACATACATATATAAATATGCAAGAATTATCAAATGGAATATTGGGGCATACATATTTAAAATCATGAATATGTTATATCATGGTTCTCCTTTTCAAAAGATATAAGCCATTATTTAAAACATATTCCACATGAAACTTTGTATTGAAAGCATAAATGTCAACTGACAAATCAAAATTACTCTAAACAACTTATTTTAACAAGTATTTATTAGTTATCTTCTATTAGGCAGAATAGTATAGGTAAAGTAGCAAGCTCTTATCCACAGTTTTGCTTTCAGTGGTTTCATTTCCCCATGGTCAACAACAGTCTGATAATATTAAATGGAACATTTCCAAAATGAGCAATTCATAAGTTTTAAATTATATAGTATTCTAAGTAGTGCAATGAAATCTAGTGCCATCCTGTCTAGAATTTGAATCACCCCTTTGTATAGTATATCTATGCTATATATACTATGTGCCCATTAGTCACTTGGTAGCCATATTGGTTATTAGATTGACCATCATAGTATTACAGTGCTTGTGTGCAAGAAAACCTTACAATGTAGCCTAATAGCATGTCACAATCCCTACATCATTCACCTTACTTCATCTCATCACATAGGCCTTGTATCTCACCATCAGAAGAGTAGGATGAGTATAATACAATGGGGAGAGGGGAAACTATGTTCATATAGTTTTTATATTGTACATGGTTATAACCCTTCTATTTTATTATTAATTATTGTTGTTAAACCCTTACTGTACCTGATTTATAAGTTAAACTTTATTACATGTATGTATGTTATGATAAAATGCAATATACATACAGTTTGGTACTATGTTTGGTTTCATGCATTCACTTGGGAACCTTGGAATGTATCCACCTTGGAGATATATATGTATGTGTATATATATATGTATATATATACATATATATATGTATATATCTTGAAGATTTAGAGAGAGAGAGAGAGAATGTGTATGTGAGTGCAAAGTGGACTGGAAACTTCACTGAGAATATGTTTTAGATAGAGAATATATATTAACAGACATTCAGAGAGAATATACATTTTCAGATAAATATCTGACTTTATGGGTAGAAATTTTTAAAAAAATAAACTTAAGAGTTTGGTCAAGTACATTTTTGTTTTTTAAATTTTATTCATTCTTTTTAGATATACATGGCAGCAGAATGTATTTTGAGCATATTAAACCTACATGGAGTATAACTTATTCTAATTAAGATCCTATTCTTGTGGTTTCACATGATACGGAGTTACCCTGGTCATGTATTCAAATACAAGGATAGGAAATTTATTCCATTCTATTGTCCTTCCTATTAGTCTTTTGTTGTTGTTGTTGTTGTTGTTGTTTTTACAATGAAATCTCAGCTCCCAGATACTTTGGGCATGTTTATATATTAATAGACTATAGGTTTTGTGTCAGAAAAAATCGCTATGATGGATTAGGTAAGAAAGTTTATCTTTCAGAGTTATTTCTGTTAAACTGTCTAGATGGGATTGATCAGGACTTGTACTAAAGCTTTGCTCATCCAGGACACAAAGTTCCTTTACTTCTAGTTTTGTCATCCCCTAGGATGCTGACTTCAGCCCTGTGATCAAAGATAGCTTGCCATCACGTTGTCTGAACTAGGGCCTTTGGAAAGGAAGAAAGAACAAAGAGGAAAGCATACCCATTTCCTTTTAGGTCATAGTGAACAGATTTCACACATCCTATCACAGCAGCCAGTATTTGGTGACGTATTTCACCTAACTGCAAGGGAAGAGGGGAAAGAATTTATGTCCTGGAGAGTCAAGTAGTCTCTTTTCTCAGTAGAAAATATGAAAAAATGGAGTAGGACAGATATTTGAGGACTGGCATTCTTTTCCATGTCTAGTTTTTTATAGGTATCAATATTAATACTTCTGGTTATAGAACCTTTGGTTAATATATTTTTAATAAAAATTGAAAAGTAAAATATACTCATATGTACATAAACATGTGTACAGACAATATACATTTTTCTTTTTAAACACAATAGTAAACAGACTATAGCATTTCTGTGAGTCATTAATAGTGAAGAATGCCAACTTTGCAGACATTAAACAAATGCAAATCACAGGATTGATAGAAGTTATTGAGTTTGAATAGTGGACTTGGCACATGCCTTCCTTTAGAAAGTATTGGTTAGCTTTATTTTTTGCTGAGTTTCCGCTGTCTCAGTAGAGTGTGTGTTATCATCACTTGAGCTGTGTCCCATACCTCTCTATTATTCCTTTTTCCAGTGTAGTATGTGTCTGTCTTGCAAGCATAATTTTCAACAATGTATTTGATTTCTTACTCACCAACATAATGGGGTCCAGAGAGTATTTTCAAAACCATTGACTCTGAATTTGTAGAAATGTAACATTGAATATGTGTGTGTGTGTGTATGTGTGTGTGTGTGTATGTGTATGTGTGTGTGTGTGTGTGTTTTAAGGTATTTTGTAATGGTAGTTTTATGAATTTTGAATTCACGTTCTTCATGTAAAGAGATTTATCAAATTGTGATAAGTCCTACATTTTGGAATCCAAACAACCTGGTTATAAATCTTAGAACCATCAATTACCTCTGTGACTTTTGTCAAGTCACTTAATTTTTCTATTCCTCTTTCCTTATCCCATTATTGTCTATCATCCTGACCTGTTGCAGTGAAAAATGACACAATGCACATCAAAAGGTTGGCAAATTGACTGACACTAAGTGCCCAGTAAATAATGGCAACTGTTACTGTTGCTATTATAAGTATAGTAGTAGTGTGATTGTTGTTTTAATACTGCCATAACAGCAGGCCATATTTTTTCTTAAATTCTCATTAGGGTTTAACTTTGAACTGAATTTCAGGTACAAGCAATATTCAAAATTACCTATTTAATGGTATCATTAGATTGGATGTCATGTACAGTGTTGCATGATGGATTAATTTCTCATAAATCACCTCTGTAATCATCTATAGACTGTGAATAATACCCTGGTTTACATATCCTATCTCAGAGGAAACACAGTAGAAGTGTGGCAAGAATATTTCCAGATACTAATCCTGGTTCCTCTGAACTGCACTTCTGTTATTTAGTAAAAGAACCACTGGGTTATCCCTCTGTAATCCTTTAGCTCTGAAATAATCTTTCACTGAGGGATAAAAAGATTATAGAATACACCAAAAAATTCACCATCCATGCATTGACTTAGATTCTATGTTTAAAAATAAGAAGTACAACACGTTTAAATGAACTAAGAATGAGAAAATTTTTAAATATCCTTGAAGCATTTATGCATTGAAGAAGAAGAAAAATGTTTTATCCAGGTTAAATCACATATCTCATTTTAAGGTTGGATTTGGAGAAGTTACCAAAATAGATCAATTTCATCAGTGATATAAAACTGCTCAGTGATAGATTGTGCCCTCTGGAAACATCTCAGCTATTTTTCTAGCAGTTTTGTGGTTTGTTGAATTGCCAGTTTCACTATGTATATGTAGCCATTTGATGACTTATCTCAGTTTGAATTGCCAAAATCATGGTTCCAAAAATACACACAGCTCATCCAACTGTTTCCTCATAAAAATCATTTGCCATTTCAATGAACATGGGCCCCAAATACAGGCATTGCAGAGCATTTCTTGGAATCTAGAATGTGCTCAGCATTTTATGTTCATTATCACATGTAATCTTTCCAACAATCTTAAGGACATACACTTTTTATGTTCCTTGTTTTACAGATGGAGAAACTGAGACACAGAATTTGTAAATAACTTACCTAAAATCAGAATGATAATACACTGGGTTTTACAGAATAGTTCTGAAGTAGTCAAGGCTATAGTTCTGTATTTTATTAGGAGGCAATAGAAGTTATTACTAGAGATTTCCATTACTAGAAATTGTCACTAGAAATGAGTTTCCTGATGTTTTCCTGGATACTGCAGGACTAAATCAGGTAGTCATTTCTCTTTCCTCATAGTTTTACCTTTTACTTCTCTATTCTTGCACCTTTAATGTGTGATCAATGTTTTCAAGGAACATAGGCGATAATATCTAATATTTTTCACACCAAAGAACAGTCATTAAGCTCCTGAAGTGTATGGATAATTTTGAATGAATTTTAGTGATGTTGATTATGAAAATATTTCACTCAGTCATTGGTATAACTTTCTAATAATCATTAATTGTCCAATGGATCACAGAGAAACTTTGTACAGACAAAAATGAAATAGGATTGAAGCATAGGGAAAATTTATTTCTAGTTGATGTTACTGGTATCCTTATTCAAGTAATGACTGTCTATCTTTTAAAATTTTTATTGGTTCATATTAGTTATACATGACATTAGGATACATTTTGACCTAATTATAAATGCATGGAATGTAATTTTCTCTAATCTAGTCCCCGGTAATTTCCCTTCCCCTTACCCTCATTCCTCCACTTGTTCCCTTTCCTATATTCTGCTAATCTTTTAGCTGTTTACTTACAGTTTTGTAAAATTAGTGCTTTAAGAGATATATAATGGTGAGATTCACTGTAGTGTATTCATACACATACTTAGGAAAGTTAGGTCAGAGTCATTCGATTCTTTTTCCCTTACCCCATCCCTCCCCCATCCCCCTCCTCCTCAATCTGCCTTCTTCTACTCCAGTGATCTTTATTTTGATGGAATTCCCTGCCCCCATTTATATTCTTTTTTATTCCTTCCTTATTTTAGACTGCCTTCCACATATCAGAGAAAACACCAAACCTTTGACATTCCAGATCTTAATTCACTTAGTATGATAGTCTCCAGATCCATCCATTTTCCAGCAAATGCCATAATTTCATTCTTCTTTATAGCTGAGTAATACTCCATTGTGTATATATACATATCACATTTATATATACACACATCCATTCATCTGTTAAAGGGCACCTAGGTTGGTTCCATAACTTAGCTATTATGAATTGGGCTGCTATAAATATTGATGTGGCTGCTTCATTGTAGTATGCTGTTTTTAAGTCTTTTGGGTGTATACTGAGGAACAGGAAAACTGGGTCAAATATTGGTTCCATTCCAAGTTTTCTGAGGAATTTTCATAGTGCTTTCCAGAGCGGTTATTTGTAGTCCCACCAGCAATGTATGAGTGTACCTTTTTCTACACATCCTCACCGAAATTTGTTGTTACTTGTAGTTTTGAAAGTTGCCATTCTGCCTGGAGTAAGATGAAACTCAGAATAGTTTTGATTTGCATTTCCCTAATTGCTAGCAATGTTGAACATTTTTGCATGCATTTGTTGGCCATTTGTGTATTTCTTCTTTTGAGAGATATCTATATGTAGAAAAATGAAACTGAACCCCTATCTCTCACTCTGCCAAAAATCAACTTAAAATGGATTAAGATCTAGGAATTAGACCAGAAACTCGATAACTGCTAGGAGAAAATGTAGACACAACACTCCAACGTGTTGCCACAGGAACCAATCTCCTTAACAAGACCAGTAAAGCACAAGTAAAACCAAACATCAATAAGTGGGATGCTATTGAATTAAAAGGCTTCTGCACAGAAGAGTATGAAGCAAGAGCTTACAGAATGGGCCAGGATTCTTGCTACCTGCTCCTCAGATAGGGCTTCAATATCCAAAATATATAAAGAACTCAAAAAACATCCAAAATCCTCAAATAAAACAATTTATAAATGGGTGTCTATCTTCTGTGTACACAGATCTTCTCCATAAAAAGCAAGATTCAAGATAGAAAATATGCTTTGATGACATGGCATATGTGAACTGGCCACACACATAGATTCTATATGAAATTCTATGATGATAGAAACATATTTTGGAATGTTGGAACTTAAAGCATAACCCTCTCTATTATCTCTATTTATAAACATTTTTGTGAAAATTTTTTTGAATTGTGTCTTTATTCCAAGGGTTCTATCAAAAATGCACAAATGTGGAATTCAAGCAAGTTTATTATTAGGGAAGAATGATTTCATTAATTTACCTCATCTAAAATCCTAGAATTATTTCCAATTTTGTTTCAAGAACTGCAGGAAAAAAATTAATTTTGACCCAGAACAAATGTGAATATGTATACACAAACACACACACACACACACACACACACACACACACACACAGATATACATATACACAGTAAGCAAAACTGAAACAAGAATATTGAAAGTAATAATTCTTAGTATAAGAAACAGTCTGATATTTTAAATTTTAAATTTAAAATATTCCTGGTCATAACCTACAAATTTTATTTCATAAATAACTGATAGATAATAAATTCAAATATAAAAATAATGGTCAGTGGTGCACGCCTGTAATCCCAGCACTTGGGAGGTTGAGGCAGGAGGATCAGGAGTTCAAAGCCAGCCTCAGCAACTTAGCGAGGCCCTAAGCAACTCAGTGAGACCCTGTCTCTAAATAAAATACAAAATAGGTCTGGGGATGTGGCTCAGTGGTGGAGTGCCCCTGGGTTCAATCCCTAGTACCAAAAAATAAATAAATAAATAAATAAATAAATAAATAAATAAATAAAAATAATGGTTTATATAAAGAAAGAATTGTTTAGAACCCAGATGACAAGTTTGATCATAATTTTGTATAGGGTGGAATATATGTATATATAGTTGATTTTATGGATATATAGATAATTGAGTTATTCATATTTTTACTCAGCTCATCCCTCTTTTAATTTAAATTTAAGAAGGCTATCTGTGAAAAAGGTTTTGTTTTATGAACATCCTCAGACAAAACATTTAGTTGTCTTTTAAAGGACATGCATTTAAATAATATGGCTTTTTTTCTCAAAAATTCATGCCATCAGTAAATTGTTAAAGTATTTCATGTTTTAATTAAATTCACACAATGATAAAATATAGTAATGTGTAATTGTATCATATGCTTATTAAAATTTATAATTTATAGAAGATATTCAAATGCAAGATTTCTAATGATTTTAGGTTCAAATCCAAAAAAAGCTGATTTAAATCATTAAGGCTACTCTTAGAAGTTTTGGGGGTCATTTTCTACATTAATGTCTGGTTCCAGAAATCTGGGCAGTGACTTAAAGCAGATAACCTTGGGGCAGGATATGTTTCAAAATAGTACTCATATAAATAGGAATCTAATAATAATTACAACTATAACATGATTTATTGTGTTGTTATACAAAGTCAGGCATTCTACCAGCACTTTATATCCTCTTTCTTTAAATCTTAGCATGATCTTATTAGGGAAGGAAGTATTACTGTTCCCATTTTATATATGAGGAAACCAAGACTTACAGTAGGGCTAAGTAGCTTCCCAACATCATATGACCTTAGATTAGAGTCAAGATACAAACACACACTGTTTACCTCTAAAGCCCCTGAGATTAACAACCACATTCTACTACTGCCCATAATAAATGTCCCATCTCCTCTTCCTTGTAACCTAGAGAAGGCAGAAGGTCAGAATTAGATTGAAGTGTTTTTCATGTAGACTGGTTTCATAATTTGTAGGTCCCAGTTAAAAATGGAATGCATGGTGGCTGGGGATATGGTTTAGTGGTAGGGCACTTGCCTATCATGTTCAAAATCCTGGATTCAATCCTCAGTACCACCAAAAAAATAAAATAAAATAAAGAAAGAAATGCATAGCTCCTTATTCAAAGAGTAATAAAAAGTTGTATTAAAATTACTAAAATGTAAAGCTATATATTCCATGGTCCCTTTCCACTTTTCATGGTGTTTATTTGCTATTTAACATCATAGTAAATAAAGACAATTAAAAATTTAAGTTGTTAGACTGGGATTTTACTGTTCATTGTTATATTGTGCAATTCTAGTTGTGAATGCCATTTTAAGAATGTTTAACTCATACAAAAATCACCAGATTGTATAATTTGCATCTCATAGCTACTAAATGCATATGTATTCATTCTTCCCAGAATATAGAAACACACAAATTAGTTGTTTTTATTTTACTTTTTTGAAATGCTTACATTCTAGCAATATTTTCTCCTTTCAGCTTACTGAATAAGGATGGAACAAAATGAAAAAGGAACTATGGATCCCTTAACTTTTCCTTTCTGTGTTATCAATTTCAGTGTAAGTGATTGGCTCAAGCAGGAAGGTAGCACCTAGAGAAAAGGACATGATAGGGTTTCTTGGTCATTTATGTTTTATTAGAATTTCCTTCTTTCTGCATTTCAAATAAGGTCTGATTCAAATGGGAAGCATGATCTCCCAGGTGCTGGGGCCATTAGTGCCCACATTTACTCAGTTATAGACATAGCAATCTCACCTTATACTCTCTGAGTCTTCTTAACTTAAGTACTGTGAGTTTGCCAGACTTGTGTACTCAAGGGGCATTGAAAACACAATATGCAAAAGAGCAGACACACATATTGCATCTACCTCCTCTGCTCAAATCCCTGCTTCCTCGCCCCATTGAAATTCACTTTAAAAACCTAAGTACAAAGATTTCAAAATAACAAAAACAGATGAAAGAAACTTAGATTCCTTTTTTTTATTTCTCCAGCTTTATTGAGGCCTGATTGACAAATCAAAACTTGTATATATTTAAGGTGTTGTATATATATTTTTTTGGTTCATTGTATACAAATGGAGTACAACTATCATTTTTCTGGTTGTACACAAAGTAGAATCATACAATTTGTGTATTCATACAAACACATAGGGTAATGATGTTTGTCTCATTCTATTATCTTTCCTTCCCCCCCTCTCACCCCTCATTTTCCTCTATATAATCCATCCTTTCTCCATTCTTCCCTTATGTCCCCCTACTCCTGTTATGTGTCATCAACCACTTATCAGAGAAATCATTCGGCCTTTGGATTTTTGGGATTGGCTTATTTCACTTAATATGAAATTCTCCAGCTCCATCCATTTACCTGCATATGCCATAATTTTATTATTCTTTATGGCTGAATAATATTGCATTGTGTATATATACCATGGTTTCTTTATCCATTCCTCTATTGAAGGGCATCTAGGTTGGTTCCACAATCTAGCTATAGTGAATTGGGCTGCTATAAATGTGGATGTGGCTGCATCAGTGTATTATGCTGATTTTAAGTCCTTTGGGTATAGGCAAAGGAGTGGGATAGCTGGGTCAAACGGTGGTTCCATTCTGAGTTTTCTAAGGAATCTTCATACTGCTTTCCAGAGTGGCTGCACCAATTTGCAACCCCACCAGCAATGTATGAGTGTACCTTTTTCCCCACATCCTCGCCAACACCTATTGTTGCTTGTATTCTTGATAATAGACATTCTAATTGGGGTGAGATGGTATCTTAAGGTAGTTTTGCTTTGCATTTCTCTTATTACTAGAGATGTTGAACATTTTTTCATATATCTGTTGATCACTTGTAGATACTCTTCAGTAATGTATATAGAAAATATTGTACATATGAACTAGAAAATGTAACCTATGGAGGAAATTGCATACCATTTAAAAGGCAACCTATAAAGATCATAAACTAATTCCCTCTTTATAGTCATCCAGAACAGCATTAATAAAATCTTAATTTAGTGTGGATGCCAGCTGTCATTTGTGAATTTGTGTATTTGTATATTTGTGAGAGTGTTAAAATGCAGTCTTGGTATTGTGTGTCTGCTGTTCATGTCTCTGATAATGCAAGTGGACATTTCTAGCATTAGAATCTTTCATTCAATTTATCATTTAATGTACTGGAACAGTCTGCAAAGACACTAATTGTATAACACCCAATTTATTTTATTGTTCAGCATTTGGAAGCTTCTGAAGACAAGTCATTTGGCAGTTCATTGATGGAGACTGAAGTAAACCTGGACAGTTACCAAACAGCTTTAGAAGAAGTACTCTCATGGCTTCTTTCTGCTGAAGATACGTTGCGAGCACAAGGAGAGATTTCGAATGATGTAGAAGAAGTAAAAGAACAATTTCATACTCATGAGGTAAAACAAAAGGCACTGATTTATGAAATCAGGCACATGACTTATAATGGCAAGTTCCCCTTTATTTTTTATTCAATTGCTCTATAAGAGAACATTGTAATTTATAAATTTAATTTTACTTTGAGATGGAAACAAATATCCTTTGTGTACTTAGGATTCCATCAACAAGTACTTGAAGTTATCTTTTGGAGAACAACCCTCCAAGGGGTTAAGATCTGGTTTGCCAATGACTCCTAGAAGAATTTAAAAGCTCAGTCCCCTTATGTCAGGGCAAGACTGGGGGATAATTCTTAGTTATATTCCAGCACACCCAGTTATTATCAAAAATCATTATTCTGAAGTACACTCCAGAATACCTGAGTGATAATAGGTTGTACTGCTCTCAGAGTTAGACTTTTCCTGAGATGACTTGCTTGCTTAGCTTGTTCACCTTGCCTGTGCTCTTTCTTACTTCTTCAGCTGTAGACTCCTACATGTCCTTCTGGAAGTTCTTTCCTTCATGTATACTCCTACATGTCCTTCTGGAAGCTCTTTCTTAGTAAACCACTTGCACTAAAATCTTTCTCTCAGGGTCTGCTTCTATATAATGTGTCCTAAGTTAATAACTTTAATTCATATTAAAAGTGGTGTAGAGATTCCTTAAAGACTAAAATACTATTAATCGGAATATACATTCAATGGACTACAGGTTTAAAATGCCAAAAACAAATTCAGTTACATAGAGTGTTTATTATAATTGTTAACTTTTTTCTTTGTCAGGGGTATATGATGGACTTGACATCCCATCAGGGACGAGTTGGTAATGTTCTACAGCTGGGAAGTCAACTGATTGGAGCAGGAAAATTATCAGAAGATGAAGAAACTGAAGTACAAGAACAAATGAATCTCCTAAATTCAAGATGGGAATGCCTCAGGGTAGCTAGCATGGAAAAACAAAGCAAGTAAGTGTTTCTGTTTAATTAATAAAAATAGCAAATTTTTCCAGGTGTGATGGCACATGACTGTAATCCCAGCTACTTGGAAAACTGAGGCAGGAAAATTCTGAGTTCAAGGTAAGCCTGGGCAACATACTAAGACTCCATCTCAAAATAAAAAGAGCAAGTTTTATAATCTTACTTTTATTTTGATGCAGCTTGGTGGTTTAGGCTAGATTCTCAGTTTTTTCTTAAGGCATATGACTTTTCTTCATAAGACATTATGGTTGGATTGTCATGTCAGTAACTACAAAGTTTTCACTTATGCAACAAAAGTGGAGATTTTGCATAGATAGACTGTTATCTACAAAGAACTATACTTTAAGAATAACCAACACTTTGTCATAGTGAATATAGAAGGCACAGAAGCATGCACAGGAAACCATGTACATAAAATAACTTATTAGCTGCAGTTGACAGGAAACTTCTCTTCTGAAGGAAAAGCCCCTGAAAATATTAGAGTTACTCTTCTATTTATGGAAATCCTCTTGAAATAAAAAAGTTTCTCAAATGCATTTAGAAATCCTTATTCAAATACAGTATGACTATGAATTATTTTGAGATTTTATATTGACTTAATAAAAAGTTTTTGAGACATTTCTGGAAATAGCATATTTCTTGTAAAGGTAAAAAGCAGATTTCATCATTCTGGATGTGTTGCTTTGATTTATATTGTTAGGTGTGTGTATTCATGTAGAGCCTATCAAGACAAGATAGATTTATTTTTAAATGAAAAGAAATGAAGTGCCAACTGTGGATTTGAATACATTAAGCTAAAGAAATTGTCCAAGTGCGTTAAGTTTACTTAGCTATTATTTATAAAGATTAAAAGCTTTAAAATAGGACTAAAGAAACTCATTAGATATGCTGGGAGGATTGCTATTCCAGTACTAAATTATAGTATGACAATAGGGAGAGGAAAAACACATTTTTTAGCACATGTCTTTTTAAAAGAATAAGTAAGGCATACATACGAAAGAATTTTCGCAACTGTTTCCATATTCCAAGCTAGGAGATTCTAGTCTATGCATATTGACATGTTTTCCCTGCTGTGATGATTGCAACTAACCCTAGAGGTGATAACTATTGAGTATACCTCCCCTTGATACCCACAGGTCAATTTATATATTTCACTCATTTATCATCATAAATCATAAGATATAGGCCCAGCATATGCCAGCAGTCTACAGGCTACAACTTCTTTATGCAATGATCTATGTAACTTAACTATAGCAACCTCAAAAAAGAAAAAAAAAAACCTAAAATCCAGTCTCCTCTTTTATTGCCCTTCCCATAGTAATGCTTAGTGTTCCCTTTTGACAACTTCATTTTTCAGTATTCTTGTGGAAACTAAAATTCATTTTCCCATTATTCCTGCACTCCTTTTTTTTTCATTAGGACTAACAACATGGTCTTAATTATTCATACTAATCAATTAATTAATTGCACTTTGAGAATGAGTTGCAAGAAAAAGATAATTCCAGCTGGAATTGAAATTCCAAGTCTTCTATCTATTATTATAACATTTTAAAAAGTTAATTGAAAAAACTCCCATGTTAGCCGGGCGTGGTGGCACACGCCTGTAATCCAAGCGACTTGGGAGGCTGAGTCAGGAGGATCTTGAGTTCAAATCCAGCCTCAGCAACTTAGCGAGGCCCTTAGCAACTCAGTGAGACCCTGTCTCTAAATAAAATACAAAATAGGGCTGGGGATGTGGCTCAGTGGCCAAGTGTCCCTGAGTTCAATCCCTGGTTCAAAAAAAAAAAAAAAAAAAGCTCCCTTGTTAAAGAGACAGTCTACCAATAGATAAGAGACGATGCCCAATGTTCATACACAAAATGTGTGCGTGTGTGTGTGTGTGTGTGTGTGTGATTTTTCTCACCCACATTGCAATGGAGGATAAAAATCTGAAAGTTGCAGTCGTACTATTTAAAATAAGTTTAACCTTGGACCATAGGGAAAATTTGGGGACTTTTGTTTGTGTTAAAAATTCTAGAATGATCATCAGGAATAAGAGAGAAACATTTTAGTCATTATAGCTTTCGTGAAAATTGAGAGACTACTAAAGAACCCCTTGTGGTACACTCATACATTGCTGGTGGGATTGCAAGTTGGTGCAACCACTCTGGAAAGCAGAGTGGAGATTCCTTAGAAAACTTGGAATGGATTCCTCATTTGACCCAGCTATCCCACTCCTTGGCCTATACCCAAAGGACTTAAAATCAGATTACTACAGTGATGCAGCCACCTTGATGTTCATAGCTGCTCAATTCACAATAACTAGATTGTGGAACCCGCCTAGATGCCCTTCAATAGATGAATGGATAAAGAAACTATGGTATATATACACAATGGAATATTACTCAGCCATAAAGAAGAATAAAATTATGGCATTTGCAGGTAAATGGATGATATTGGAGACTGTCATGCTAAGTGAGATTAGTCTATCCCAAAAATCCAAAGTCCAAATGATCTGTCTGATAAGTGAATGATGATGCATAATCGAGGTGGAAGGGAGGCAAGAATGGAGGAAGGATAGATTGCATAGAGGGAAGGGAGGGGTTGGGTCGGGATGGGAGGTAAGAATAATAACAGAATGAGACAGACATCATTGCCCTGTGTACATGTATGAATGCACAGATGGTGTGACTCTACTTCGTGTACAACCAGAGAAATGATAGCTGTACTCCATTTGTGTACAATGAATCAAAATAAATAAATTTTAAAAAAAACCCTTGTAGCACATAGTATTTTCTAGATAATTACTTAGAATACACATATACAAAATTTTATTTAAAGAATGCAAATTGAGAAAGCAGAACGTTTGTGAATAACTGAGTTTGTGATGCCATTTGTGCTAACTTTGTGCATGTTTGTGCATAAAACCTATTAAATTCTAAATTAGATAAGACATCATGCAGATTTTGCTGGACCTGATTTTTGACAGTATTTTGGGAGGAAACAAAAATCTGATTATGAACAAAGTATATTGTCATTCAAAAATATTAACTCTGGATTTTATTTAATGCTTTAAGTGAATCACAGCAAGTTTTTTTCTATCATAATGGTTATTATTGATGATTAGCTTCAGTTTGGAGCATTACCTATTATTTCTGAACATATTATTACATTAGAGTAGTAAATTGCTACTAACCAAATATGCATTAGTCTATACTTCTTATCTCTCTCTCCCAAAGACAGGTTGTGGATAGACTAGTCAGAAATCATTATCCCTACCTAAGACTGGGTTTAGTGATAAGATGAATGATAATTAACATTTCTCTAAGCGTATTAGATATAATCGAAACCATGCTAGAATCCTTAAATTGATATAGCAAAAGTTAAAAAAAACTTGGAAATAAAGATAAACTTGCAATTAAAATTTTAAAACATTTATATTTAGCATTTATAAGTTTTATCTACTAATATATTTACTAACAACAAATAATGTTTGATATGTATTCATTGTGATATATGTGTATTTATGTATATATACACACATATATATCTTTATTGAAAATATTAATAAACATAAATGGAAGACCTTGAGTTATGATACAATTCAAGGCACTGAGGACACAATAATGATTATAAGAGGTAAGGTCCCAGATCTCATGAAGCTTATATTCTAGAGTAGCTGGCAGCCAATAATAAAAAGACCACAAACAAGAAAAATAACAAAATAGGAATATAGATTATAAAGACACTGAAAGGTAATATATTAGTGTTTGAGGGAATACTTTTCAACTTTGTAATCCGGGAAGGACTTTCAATGTTAGTATCATTTAACTTGAAATTTGAATGATTGGAAGAAATCAGCATTTGCAGATCAGGAGGGAAGTATTTCAGGTAGTAGGAATAGCCATTCCCAAGGCCTTAAGAAAGGGATAGGTCAGCTTGGTGGAAGGATCAAAAGACCTGTGGGACTGAAAAGTTGAAGGACGGAAGGTTAGATTAGCTAAGGTATGAGTTATGATTGAAATATAGGTAGGTATCTGATCATATATACCAGCCTCTGTAAAGGTAAAAGATAAGGGAATTGGTTTCTAGACTAAGTTGAAGAAAAAGCCACTAGAAGGCTTTATTTAAGTAGGAGACATATCAAGAAAGTGTATTAGTAAAGCCATAGAAAAGGGGGAGGACAGATATTAGTGTAGTACAATAGGCCAGGTAAGTTATGTTAGTATTTTAAACTAGGTGGTAGTTGTGTTTAGCCATGTGGTTAATTTATAAATCATTGTAACCATTTTTTGTATTTATTTTTAGTTCATTTTTCCCTTTTTAACCGTTAAAATGATTTTTGCTTTGGAGATAGTAATCCTTGCCTTGTTCTTAAAGGCACTACTGTTATGTAGGTGACATCTAGGAATGGCTATTTATCTTAAAAACAATAATTATTCAAAATAAGTTTTTTTCAGAAATTAGTAATAACATTCTCTCATTTTCACTTTGGCTAAAATCTACAACAGTTTATTTAAAGGAGAAAGTCTCACTTTCTCAAACATTTTTTAATGTGAATTGGGGTAATATTCTTCTCCTCTATGATCCTTGGTTTACTGATTTATACAACAGTGACAGGTCCAATACACTAATATACCACTAAAAGATACTGGTTGAGATACAGTATGAAAAAGTAAGCCGGGTGCAGTGGCACACGCCTGTAATCCCAGCACTTGGGAGGCTGAGGCAGGAGGATCTCGAGTTCAAAGCCAGCCTCAGCAACTTAGCGAGGCCCTAAGCAACTCAGTGAGACCCTGTCTCTAAATAAAATACAAAATAGGGCTGGGGATGTGGCTCAGCGGTGGAGTGCCCCTGAGTTCAATCCCCAGTTCCAAAAAAAGAAAGAAAGAAAAAGTAGTTTGTGAATGCAAAATCATTATAAAATGTGAAAAAAGATCATACTTATGAATAACATGGTTCATAAGTTAAGTACTTTAACCATACCATATCACTTTCATTCTCTCTCTATATATATACATATATTCATATGTATTATATATTATATTTTGTATAATCAATATATTTATACTATAATATATTATGTTATATAATATTTATATATAATACATATTTATATGTTATTAAAAATACGTATTTAATCCAACTCAAATTACCTCATTCATTTTTTTTCCAAAGAATATTTTTGAGACTTTTTTCTATCAGTGTGAGGAAGCATAAGCAGAATGATTAAAATTGCATTTGAAATTATTTTTCCATAATGAAGGCATTTAAAATATGTGTACAAATGAATTCAGTTAAAACATGAAAATATTAATGTTTTTCCTTCCTTTCTTGCACTTTTTTTTACTGCACTCTCATTTGATTCTTTCCCTTTTGTTTTCTTTCCTCCCCAATTCTGGTACTCATGCATATAAATTGATTGTGAGGTGAAAAATAATACATTGAAGAAGTTTGTCTAGATATGCTGTGAACTAATAGTTTAGACCCACTATACAGATATTGGTCAGTCAGTTACAAATCTCTGAGCATGCCTATGATGTGGAAATAAGAGACCTAAATGATACTGGTTTCGTTAATCAAAATAAAACAATGAAAATAACACAATGTCTCCTGACATTCTTGAGTTAGAAATCCTAAGTAGAAAAAGCTAAATGATTTTTGTTTCATTTCCGTTTTATGTAGCATAATTCCTTAAGGGTAGTGGGAGGTGAGGGAGAGAGAAGAAAAAGACAAAACTTCCAACTGTGGAAGTGCAAGAAGACAACTGGCGTAGGGACAACAGAAGATTTTCTTCTCTATGAATAAACTAATTAATTTGATTGAAAAATGTAACCTGCAGAGAGCAAAAGAGATTTACTGACATTTCTACAAGGACTCATAAAGATAAGCACAGCAAGTTCCATCAACTACTCTGATAATTGCGGTTAGGACATGCAGGGGAAAACTAAAACCTTTGTGCTGGTATGAGAAAAACATGAAAGCAAGTCAGTAAGGAGGCCAAGTGAAGTTATGTTCTGGTTTACATCAGTAGGAGGAAAGATATGAATAGTATATGGGTGAAAACACAAGTCATAACATGGAAAAATCATTGTGAATCACCATCAACACATTGACTGGAGAGAAAAATATGTCTAACAAATATGGTTCATCTTTTTTTTCCCCAAAATGTCTGTTCCAATCTTGAAATGAAATAACATGTGAGAGTGTATAGAGCAAAGGAGGTGCTGAACAAATGGGTGGGTTGTTTTTCCCCAAATGAAGTGACTAACATATTGCACATGTGAATATATGAATGGATGGAAGGATGAACAACACAATTAAATACTCAGGTAATTTCTCTTTGAATTGAATTTGTTGTACATTTTAAAGCTGCATAATCTCAACTCCTACTTGTAATATTATATCACAGTTTGGGAAATCATTGTTTTGTTTTTTTTTTAATTTCATTCAATAATGTCAAACTGCTAATTTCTTACAGGTCAAAATGGCCTGAGGACTAGCAACATCAGCATTACCTGAGAACTTGTTAAAAATGTACAAGCTTTGTTCTCAGTCTGATCTGCAGAATCAGAATCTGAAATTTAGCAATATCCCAGGTGATTCCTAAGCATATTTAAGTTTATGAAGCACTGAAAAAATAATTATAAAATAGTACATATATGTGTGATTATGTAATTATGCAATAATTATATATGATATATAATTATATACATAATTATTATAAATTATCTCTCTATATATATTATATATACATAGATACATACATACATACATACATACATACCTACATACTGGTAATGGAACCCAGGAGTGCTTCACTATTGAGCTACACTTTTTATTTAATTTCACTTTTTAGTTTGTGACAGGGTCTTGCTAAATTTCTGGGATTCTCAGTATGTCACTGAGGCTGACCTTGAACTTGAACTTGAACTTGAATTGCCTCAGACTCCCAAATTGTTGGAATAAGAGTGGTGCCCTACCATGCCTGGCATAAAATAATATTAATACATCCTCCTTTGTACACCTCTACTTACACACCTTCTCTCTATATTTTTCTATCAAGTTAGGTGGAACAAAATTTCTATTTTATCAGAAGCCCCCAAAATTTTGCTAATGATATTTCATACAAATCTCATATTAATATCATCTCCCATAGGTAATTAATGGAATACCAAGACTCTGGAGCAAGAATATATAATAGATACTATATAAGAATATTGATAACAAATTGTTGGCCTAATAAGCAACAGTTATTTCAGTTATTTACATGTTACTGTGACATTTGGTTAAGTTACAAATGGATATAGCCACAGTATCTTTTTTTCTGAAAATAACATGTACTAGTCCTGTTAAATGTGGACATTCTTTGTTTTACTAATATAAAGTATGTGACTCACAGTTTAAATTATAAACAAGAAAGCCAAATATCTAGAATTCATAGAAATGAGAGAGCAGCATTTTTGGCAGAACGTTCTCTCATAAATAATGATAATTACCAAATTAAGTTTATTCCCTCATTCATCCATTCAACTAACATTTATTACCTAACATGGTCCCAGCACTATTTTAGTTATTGAGTGAAAAAAACAGACTCCCTCTCTCATTGACCTTACATTCTAGTGGAAGAAGACAATTAAAATATATATATACATATGAGGTCATATGTGGTTAAATTATCAAAATGAAAATAAGGCAGAGGACAGCGAGTGAAACATTATGTTTGTTAATATAAATAAAAGAAGGCCTCTCTGATGAGGTAATATTTGAGAAGAGCCCTAAACAAAGGGAAGTAGTTAAGGCAATGGTAATGAACAAGTGGAACGGTCCTGAGGCAGCAGTGAGCGAGGCATGGTAGAGAAACAATATGCCCATCTGACAAATGGTAAAATGATTACATTCTGAGTTTTGACTAAAAATTGATTCAAATTAATTTAATAGATGGTCTTAAAAAACAGATCTAATACAAGTTGACTTTTTTTTTAGTTGTGGATGGACACAATACCTTTATTTAATTTTTATGTGGTGCTGAGGATCAAACCCAGTGCCTTGCAAGTGCTAAGCAAGCACTCTGCTGCTGAGCTCCAACACCAGTCCTGAAATTAACATTTTTGTAATCTTAATTCCAATATTTCTGTTTGGGAAACTGTCTGAATTGTTGTACTGTGTTTCCTTATGCCTGATTGATAATTAAGTTATGCTACTTATTCACTGAAGAAGTATTTATCATGTGTCTAGTTGTGCCAGGCATTTTGCCAGATGCTATATAGTAGCAAAATTATTGAAGTTGAAAGTGAGTTTCTATTGCCATATAAATTGAAAA
The DNA here is from genome assembly GCA_020662805.1 of Glaucomys volans. Lineage (NCBI taxonomy): Eukaryota > Metazoa > Chordata > Mammalia > Rodentia > Sciuridae > Glaucomys > Glaucomys volans. The sequence goes on from JAJEJO010049668.1 coordinate 1,210,425, forward strand.
TGATCTCACAGTGTCAACATTACCCATTCTCACTAGAGATAGTTTAAACAATCTTCCAATCATCATATCTTCATAGTTGTCCTTGGGTTGTGATGACAATCTGCAAGTATCTTGATTCACTTTTTAAGTATTTAATCAAGAAGACTGAATTGAGGGTTGCCGTAATATATTTGCCACAAGAATCTTTTTCATCCAGCCATGTAGCTTCTTTATTGTTACAGCTACTATTTTAAGTTTATGTTTTCAAAATGCAAATGAATTTGTTTACATTTTGAATTTTAATCTTCCTCAGGGTAGTTGAAGAATATTAGTAATCAAACTGGTACCAAGCAAAATGAATGGTGGAATAAAATAAATCAAGACTTTGAAAACAATGACACATTTTAAAATTTTCTCTCACAGAATCCTTTTAAAAGCGATGTTATTTTCATATTATGTTATATGTGAAAATAAATATTACTGCATGTTTAATGTCAGGGAAGATTGAAAATTTCATTTTCATTTGTTGGAAGAGGAATTTTGTAGGTAGGCTCTTTTTAAAATGTTTATTGTGAGATCGTAGTTGAAAAACTTTGGCCTCTAAGATCATGTTACATGGTGTAACATAATGGCAACTATTATAATCATCAGGAATTTTTGAGAACTATAAAAGCCTGTCCTTGGTTTCTCCCATGGCCTAAGATATCCATTAGTGAAGAGGTAGTATAACAGTGGTCCAATTCACCTTTTGAAAATAGCCCTGGCTACTTATTATAAAAGAGACATACTTTCTTTTCCTTTTCTCTCACTCTCCCTCCATAACCTGGGGGCAAGGAACAAGATTATCTGTCTCCTCAGGAAGGAGATGTCAAGGGAAGAACTAGGAAAAGACTATCTACCAAATTAACAAGTAAATTTCAACACACCATCAAGGAGCACCTGGGATTCCCTGCCAGGGGACACCTGGAATGTGGCCTTTGAATAGCTTCTTTAAAAACCCTGTTTTCCCTGTGCTTCTCCTTTGCTATCAAAGCAATAAAACTTCTTTTTCCTTTTTCTCAAAACCATAGCCTTGTTATTGGATTGGCAACTAGGACAAGAACGGAGCTTTCGGTAACAGGATTAGACACATTGCTTTTTTACAAAAATGCCTCCTATTTCATTGTTTATGTTTTCTGGGCACAAGACCACCATCCAACATCTGGCTTTGCAGGTGGGTCTTATAAGGAATGTCCAGATTCCAGAGGGAGGAGGATCTGCTTAACTGAGACAAGATGGTACAAGCCACTGATGCTGAAGGCACATATTCAGAAATTTAGTATGACAATAGGAGGACAATGTTGGTGCTGGAGGTAGTGATTAAAATTAGTAGTAAAGTTAATAGCGGTGGTTGAAGTCTTACACATTTTAGGTGCATTGTATCTACTTGGATTCTAGGTTCAATGTGTATATTTCATGGGGCATGCATTGAACTTGGATAAATGTTACTGTTGTACCCAAAGAAAACAAAATCATCCAAGCTGATCATGTAAAGCCAAAAGAAACCTTTATTTTAGCTGGCCAGCGACAATTGCCCTTACTCCTAAAAGCGGGGTGCTGGGAAATTGCGCATTAATTGTGTCATTGCCAACTTTTATAGGGCTGGGATGGGATTAGGGCGGGGCTATAGGGAGGGGGGATTAGGGTGGGGCTGACTCTCTCCTGATGGTGGCACTGGAGAATCTTTTTGGGAAATATAACATTACAACCTTGGGAGTTGAAAAACTAATGTGCTTGATGTGATCTATTCATTTCTACCATGCAACCAGAACACCTTTGTATACATTTGTTTATTCATTACCAAAATGTTTCTTTTATAAATTCAACATTTCTTCCCTATTTTAAAGCAGTGTTTGCCTTTCTGTAACAATGGTGCACTTCACCTTTTGAATATAATCCTTGCTGCTTATTTAAAAAGGGATGTGTTTTTCTTTTTCTCTTCTTCCTCTCCCCCTCCCTCACCTGGAGGCAGGGAACAAGATGACCTTGAATTATCTGTTCTCCACTGGATGGAGTTGTCAAAGGAAGAACTAGGAAGTGACTATCTGCCAAATCAACAACTGAATTTCAGCACATCATCAGGGTGCACCTCCCTGTCAGTTCACACCTGGAATGTAGCCTTTGAATAGCTTCTTTAAAAGCCCTCTCTTCTTCCTGATGGGCAGAATCAAAGCTTTTGGGACTGAAGTCCTCTGCATTTCTCCTGTGCTAGCAAAGCAATCAATCTTCTTTTTCCTTTTTCTCAAAACTGTGTCCTCATTATAAATTTGTCATGAATTGGCATTGGGGACAAGGACCAAGCTTTCAGTAACATTTCTGTCATCAAATATAGCCTGTCTTTTGAATCCTCTATTTAATGATATACCTAAATATGTAAAACATTTGGTCATTCATTTTACATTGTCATCATATGTTTGAAGGAGAAAGGGTCTCAAAGTTATTGTGCTTTCTGTCATTAACATGGACCTACCTTAGAAAGGCCGAGTGGCACATGCTTGTAATCCCACTGGCTTGGGAAGCTGGGGCAGGATTGTGAGATCAAAGCAAACCTGAGCAATTTAGTGAGGCCCTAAGCAACTCAGTGAGACCCTGTCTCTAAATAAAAAATAAGAAGGGCTGTGGATGTGACTCAGTGGTTAAGCACCACTGGGTTCAATCCCTGGTACAGAAGCAAAAAGCAAAACAAACAAACAAAAAAAAACATACACCTTAGGCTGAGAGTAACTGTCTCAACAGTAACAAATGTAATTTGCATTTTGGTGTCAAGAAAGTGTAAAATATCTGTTAACAACAATCTCTTTATAAAAATACCACCCAATGATCCTCTTCTTTCTCCTATTTTTGCCATATTTTATAATTAGTGCCATAAAGAAAATGAAGAAGATGTATAAACTTCATCTCTACCAAATTAACCTTAGCACAGATAGTATAGGATGATGGTGAAGCAGGCTCCAAGGTCAAATCAACTTGTTATACCCGAGGAAAATAAGATCACCCAAGCCCTTCACATAAACCCAAAAGAAGCCTTTATTTTAGCTGACCAGCGAGGACCACCCATACACCTAAAAGCGGTGTGCCAAGGGATTGCACCCCAGTTCCTTGGTTGCCAGCATTTATAGGGATGGGAAGGAATTAGGGTGGGGCTGACTCTCCTTCCTGATGGTATTTGAGAATCTTTTTGTGGAGTGTAACAGAATTCCCACTCTCCTGCCTCCTCTTGCTTGCCTTTTGATTCATGTAAACCTTTGTTTTCCCATCTGTAAATTGGGGCTAATTTACTATCCTATATGGATAAGATTTATCATAATAATACTTCTACTATCTGACATATAATGTTATTCATCATAAAGTTATATTTAAGTATCAAATTTGACAAGGCCAAATTACTATTGAATTGGTTATTTAGCATAGTTTATAAGTAAAAAAGTAATGACATAATTATGCATCATAAAACTTCTGCCTCCACATGATCTCCATACATCTGGTTCATGTTAACTCTAATATGCCACGATGACCAGACTCAACTCTCCAAACATTTGCTAACTGTGTCCAAGGGCTGAAGTGAAAATTATGACTGAGTCCTCTACACCAGCCCAGTTATTCTCAACCCTGAATGGTCATTAGAATCCCTGGCTGGAGAGTTCTTTTTCAAGTATCAATGCCTGGGCTCCATTCCCAGAAATTCTGATTGAACTGTTCTGTTCAGGGGCTGGTACATCAGTTTGAAAATTCTCTCACTGATTCTAATAAATAGATTTTTTTCTTAAGGCATTATTTGCATAAATTCCCCTAATTCATTTCTTTGTTATAGTTTGAATTAAACCTGTAGTGAGAAATCATATATTTTAATAATTTTCTTGATGGAATGAAGCGAAACCCCAAACAAGTGTGTTAAAATAACTACGTATTTAGCATATATTGGTGTTCTAGAAGCATCTAGTTGCAATTTAAATGATTATTGAGCTAAAATCAAAACCATATAATCCATCCATTATAACCATTTTGCTAAGCTTTTTGAATCATTTTCAATAGCTAAATAAATTTGTTTTAACTTTCATCAGTTTGATGTTAGTTACTAATTGACATATACTTGAAAGTAAAAAGTGCATTGAAAATTCAGTGTCTCTAATTCATATTGGTATCCCCACAATAAATCAAATCATATAGGTTTTCTTGCCAACCTGTATCATAGAATTTTATTTTGCATGTGAGATAAGTTAATTGAACATTTCTGGTGGTTCTTTTATAATCTAGACATTCAAAATAATATTTTACTTCCTTTCATTAGTTGTCTTCTTATTTGAGAATTGCATATAAGCAGATAATGGTGAATTTTAGGAATTTACACCCATAGACGAATCTTCCTAAAGAGTTCATACTTGTAGGTAATTTTTAATTATAATTCTCCAGGATTTACCAAGTTCATACATTTATACCTGTATTTGAATGGTGTCTAACATATGGTTATATATTTTTAGATATTTTATATAATTTTATAATACATTTCTATAAAGCCCAATAATTGCTGTTAAGACCATCAAATAAGAGACTAAAATTAATGAAAAGAGGTACCATTTTGCACTTATAAAAATGTCATGTTTATTATTAGATTTCTGATCTCAGACTGTCATTCTTTAAACGTATTACAGTTTATAATGAAATGGTGTGGGTAAGGACTTTGAATAATGTTTTGTGACTTTTGTCAATCTAATTATCTGTTGATTTAGAGCTGCATACTGTCCAATATTGCAGCCACTAGCCACATGTAGCTGCATTAAAATTATTACAACTAAATATAGTTAGAAATTCAACTTCTTAGTCAGTTACACTAATCCCACATGGCTAGTGGCAATCATATTTGATAGTACACAGAGTATTTACATCATCATAGTGAGTTCTGTTGGATAACCCTGGTTAGATAATGAATGTCTTCCTACACTCTACAAGTTTCTGTAAAACACATCCAGTGTTCCCACTGATTCACTTCATGTGCATATAGATATGCTCCCATGGTAGAGTGTGGGCTAAGGGACAAATCTCTAATAAATTTTTTTGAAAAATGGTATTCCCTAGATTGCCTATATTGCAACTAACAAAGAACCCAACACACAGAGTGCATTATACCAGTATTCCTTAATATGTGATATATGGAATAACCCCATAGGCATCCCTTAGGCACTTAGAAAAGTGTACCACATGCCCCACCACAGGCCCACTGACTTAGAATCCATAGTGTGACATATTGCATGTGGTAAAACCTTAATGATTCTATAATAGAACAATGAATTCACAGGTGGGTTGACTCTAGAGACCATTTTAAGTCTCTAACTCTGTGTTGGCCAAGACCCAGATTATTTCAGTCTATTTTGTTAGCTTTCTCTGTCCTTAGATGATCTTAACAACTGGAAGTTGGTTGCAGCAGTTCTTAGGGTCATATCCTGCCATACTTCTGCTTTCAGATACTGTCAGGACCATCTTGTGACCTATATTGTTTTATCCCAATTTACTATCTCACCTGTCATATATGTATACTCCATTCGTATTTTAATTTTATTCCCCTTTCTAAATGGTCACTTGAAAAAATAAAAGTAAATCAAGAAAAATGAAAACTCTTGTTGTAGGTGAGATGTAGATTTTCTTTTGGTGAATTTGACAATTTTCCCAAATTTATTTGCATCTTTAGAATATTAGTTGAAAATGTAGAACTAATCATATTTTAAGTTAATCAGCACTGAAATTATCTTTTCTATGGACCAAAAAACTGAAATATTAGGAATCTGTATGGTCCAACCTAATACAATATTATTTCCATGACAAAGTTAAATAATTCAAAGACCACAGACTTGGATCATGAATAGTTTATAATTTTTACACTGGCTTCAAGTGCCACTGTGTCACCTTTGGCAAGTTCCTTAGACTTTTGAACTTCCAGCGTCCTTAGTAAGAAATTAACAATAAGCCGGGCATGGTGGCACACGCCTGTAATCCAAGCAACTTGGGAGGCTGAGTCAGGAGAATCGCGAGTTCAAAGCCAACCTCAGCAACTTAGCGAGGCCCTAAGCAACTCAGTGAGACCCTGTCTCTAAATAAAATACAAAATAGGGCTGGGGATGTGGCTCAGTGGCTGAGTGTCCCTGAGTTCAATCCCCGGTTCAAAAAAAAAGAAATTAACAATAGTATGGTCTACCTCAGTTGGAAGAGGATCAAATGTGATAATTCAATATTTGCCAAACACTTGTCAATTATGCTATACTTTCCCAATTTTCCTTATCAGCACCCTTTTTATCATTATATAATTAATACTTTTCCTTAAAATGACTGTTTTACTTCATTCTAAATTATAAAATTGAAAGTATAAAGTTTATACTTTATGTATATAAATCATATATACACACACTGTAAAATATTAAAATAACTTCCCAATTTTTTTTTCTTGTGCAACTAAAAAGATTTTAAAATCTACAACTAAAATGCATATCATTGTTTAGGAATCACTGAACTGCTACATATAAAATGCTTAGCAGCAAGGTTATTGCACCAAAAGTGTTGAATAAACATTAGCCAATATATTTTAATATTAGTATTCATGGCATTTTTAACCTGATGGTTAGCTTTCCCCTCTCTGAAGTTACCCCTTCTATCGTACCTGGCAAGCAGGGCCTTTGTGTTGTGAGGGCTCCTAACCTATTTGCTTCTTCCTCTGGCCTAGCCTTGCCAGGGAACACTCACTACTCCCTTCTTGCTGCTCATCCAGAGACCTGTGGCCTACAATTCACATGCATTTAATGATGCTCTTTCTTCAGAGGCCTCAGGAAGGAAGAAAGCATAGCAACTTTTACTACCTGATAATTTGTTTCATGTAGCTCCAACATAGAAAGCAGTAAGGACCGTTCAGACGTTACATATTAATTAGGGTATCTAAGAAAAGAAATAATGAAAAAGCAAAAAACATTTTGAATGTTATCTTAAACATAATTGTTCCTGTAGTTCTAAGAAAAATCCTGAAAAGTTAAATTCTTTGCAGAGGTTTCCCATGTACACATCCGTGCTTTTCTAGATTTGTCATACTCACCAGTGAATTTTCCTCTCAGAGGATGATCTTGTCATATTGTAATTATTGATGTATCTATTTCTCTAATAGTCTCCAGGCGACTCAAAGATGAGGATAGGTATTTTCTTTGCCCATTCCTAACAAATAGGAATTTCCTGCATAGATACAGAACTCAGTAAACACTTGTTGAATGAAATATCTATCTATAAGCTAAAATGTAAATAACATTTTTAAATGAATTCCTTTATTAACTCTAAAACATGTGTTAGATTTGAAACATTTATTCAAGTGTAAGTAATACTGCGTGTTTGTTTTTCAGTCTTGAAATGTGAAAGTTTTCAGCTTAACATAATGACAAACCGAGCAGGAAAAAACAACAAAAACAAGGAATGATAATGAATCCAGTATTCATGAGATCTTTTATTCTCATGGAATCTTATTATCTGGTCGGTTCTCAAAGGATAGATTGAAACAACAAAGTTAAAGATTTATTTACATACCTTGTGATGCTGGGATGGTATTCATTGTCTAAGAGGTTTAAACAACAACTTTCAGTTTTCCTTTCACTTAAATGAATGTTTCATCTCTGTTTCCATAAAAAGAAAGGTGTACATTTGTGTCTGATTTCCATGTGCCTCAGGGTATTTGTGCCTCTGAAGTGTTGAAGGTCGATAAATGGTTCAATCTAAATATTTTTAAATACCCTTTATGTGTATATTTTGTGCATTTAAATGTGCCTATTAATGAAAGTTTCTGGTAAACATTGCATAAGTGAGAATATTAAATTTCTAATTAAAATTATACCTGCTTATAGAATCAGTGTTTAGTACATTATGCTTTCAAAAATGCTTTAAACATAACTTCCTTAAAAAAAGAAAAAATGAAAAATAATATTTGCCTTAGAATAAATGCTAAAGTTTCTCATTTGAGTCTCAAGTTTTTGTTCTATCAGTGGATGAAAATATGTCAATTTGTATTTTCATCCTTACTATAAAATTGTGTAATTAATAGGCTAGGTATTATCTCATGTTCCTGATTCAGGATATGTAATTGAGAAGGTTTAAGAATATGGTCTAGGGCTTATCATTGGGCTATAAACCTGGGCCTTTTTATTTTAAATTCATTGCCTAGTCCATTATTTCATTTATCATTGAAAAAAAATTATCTATTTCTGCATAACAAATGACTTTACATTTTAGTGTTTTAAAATAATAATTCATAATTTCACCATGATCTTGTAGATCAACAGTATAGACAGGGATCAGGCAGGTTTTTCTTGTTTCCAGTGATTAAACTGGGATTGCTTCTTGAGCTGCATTCAGCTGGAAACGTCTAAGATAGCATTTCATATTCTAGCGTCATCCTGTACATGGTCAGTAATCATTTAATACTCTAGCCTTGCCTCCATTACAGCATGGAATCTGAGCTCCAAAAGAAAATCCAGATCTTGTCATTTCTCTTACAGACTAAATTTAGAACTGGATCATTGTCAATTCTACCTCATATTGGCCAAAATAGGACAGGGATGAGGAAAGGTTATCACTGGGTATGAACTAATGGTTAGATACTAGAAAGAAATTCTGAAGTGCTATTGCAGAGCAGGGTGACTAGAAATAACAATTTCAAAAAATAACATTTAAAAAAGATAGAAGAATGGATTTGGGGGGCTGGGGTTTGTAGCTCAGTGGTAGAGTGCTTGCCTACCATGTGTGAGGCCCTGGGTTTGATCCTCAGCACCACATGTAAATAAGTAAATAAAATAAAGTTATTGTGTCCATTTACAACTAAGAAAATATTTAAAAAATGATTTTTGAAGTTTTGCTACAATTAAATGATAAAGTTAGGAGATAGATATATTTAACCTGATTTAAAGGTTATGTAGTGTATGAATATACTGAAATATCACATGGTTCCTCATATGTACAATTTTAATGTTTTTATGTATGAGTTTTGAAACAAATTTAATTTAAATTTAAAAATAAGGATTTGTGGCCATCTTTAACCACCACACATACTAAATAATGAGAATTATTTTTTCTAATAGGAACTATTTTTTCAAATAGAGCATAACTAGGATTTTAGTAATCAATAAGATATACTACTAATTCAATTACCAAAGATTGTTCACACTTATTTAGCATATTCATGCTTTGTTAACTATGGGAATCTTTCTAGAAATTGGCATGTGTGATCTCTAATAAGCCTGAGAAACAATAGCTTCATAGGTGATAGATAATGAGCTTTACTTCTGCTGTTCTTAATGTCCAAAAGGAGCCCAAAATTTGAATATGCCACAAATTATAAATGTCTACTGTCTGACCTTGTTACATGTTTGGTAACAATAAGTTGCTTTACTAGAGGTAATAATAGAATTTTTTCAAATTTTCAGTTTACACAAAGTTCTAATGGATCTCCAGAATCAGAAACTGAAAGAGTTAAATGACTGGCTGACAAAAACAGAAGAGAGAACAAAGAAAATGGAGAAAGAGCCCCTGGGACCTGATCTTGAAGACCTAAAACGTCAAGTACAACAACATAAGGTTAGCATATTTTATGCTGTGTGTTCTCAATATGTATATGTGAACGATTACATACACACATAAACACACAAGTCATGATTTGCAGATAAGAATGAAAACTTCAAATCAAGAATATTTAAAAATAAAATTTGCCAAGTATTTTTTGCAATATTTGTTGCTATAGTTTAAATAGGACCCTGTAAAATTCAACTTTTGCCAATGTGATAGTACAATGTGGGGCCTTTAAAGAAATATCAGACCATGAAGGCTTTTCCCATGTGATTGGGTTTACAACCCTTATAAAAGAAGCTCAAGCTTCTGGAGTGGTTGGCTATTGTTGGCCTTTTGACACAGGGGACCCAGCAAAAAGACTCTCACCAGATGCTGGCACCTTGATTTTTGGACTTCCCAGCCTCTAGAACTGTGGGAAAAATAATTTCTATTCTTTATAAATTACCCAATCTTAAGTGTATTGTTTATAGTAACTTATAGCAAAATAGTTATGCTATTTTTTCAAATCCAGCATAACTAGGATTTTAGTATTTTAAAAAACATCAAACTTCTTTCTGGGACAGAAGTATGCAGGGTATGTGACCTACTAAAATTTTGGTTTGGGGGGACAGTTTAGGAATTATCTGCAATGCACATTTAAATTTAAGATTAAGAATTTTTAACATATTTTTACCTTCAGTTTATAGTTATTTAGAACTTGTTGAACTTGAAGAAAAACTGAGGATCTGTAACATTGCTTTCCTGTAAAATACTACGTATTTTAGTTTTAATATTTCTGTCATAGGTCTCTCCAATTTATTTATAATTTTAAGTTGTCAGAAGGCATTTGCTGTTTCTATGATTAAGAGTTCTACAAAACTATTTCTGAACCAGAAACTGAGTGTGCTTCATTTTAAGAAATAGTATAAAATGTTAAAAGTAGCTCTGAGTTTTATGGTTAGAATAGGTCCTTGCCCAGTTCATGAGGGTTTACATGCAAATAAGAACTTGGTGACTGCCCCAGGATTAAGGATACTCCATTTAACAAATAAAAATACAGGAAGCCTAGGTACGTTTGAATTTTGGATAAACAATCACCATGTTTTAAAGTATATGTCCCCAGTTTTTCATTTTTTTTTTTTTTTGGAAATTCACATTTTTTCTGGGTGTCCTTTATTTTATGTGGCAATTCTCAGGATCTCAGTTTCTTGGATTTAAGGGAATGTTGCTCCCTCAACTCATACCTCCTATACTCACTTGATTTTCTCATTTTATAATCATTTGTCAGATTTAGCTTCAAAGTTCTTCCATAAAGATAAAAGATGCCAGTTTTAGGGGCTGGGAATATAGCTCAGTTGGTAGAGTGCTTGCCTTGTATGCACAAGATCCTAGATCCAATCCCCAGCACCACAGGAAAAAAAAAAAAGATGCCAGTTTTTATTATTGAATAAGCTTCTTGTTTCACTAACAAATGGAGCTAGTTCTTGTTATTATTGTCCATAAAGCAGTACATTGGCTATAGCAGTTTAAGATGAAGCATTTAAGGAGAGTTGAAGATATGGTAATCCCCACCCATTACACTATTCCATGGTTGAGGTTGGGGGAAGCATCAGATCTATTATAATTATCACATGGATGTTGTGAGCCATGTTAATTGCCATACATCTTAATTGAACATCTGAGGAAGGAGGAAGATCACTCTGGTATTAGTTCTCTAATTGTACCATTTTCCTTGTATGGATCATGCACTCTTCTTGTGGAGCATTGTCTGCTCTCTTCTTGGCCTGTGTTGGAAGTTTCATGTAGAGAATTTGGGGATATGTCAACGGCCTCATTATGTCTGAGAGTTACTAAGATGTAAAAGCATCTCAGCCAATTTAAATGTGGACAGGAAGTAGTTGCAGTACTGCCAAAGCTGCCTTAATCTGTGATTGACAGCAATTGATAGATAAATCCCATGGAATCCATGTTCCATGGTGGGGTAATTTTAAAATGTGTTCCCCACAGTCTCTTTCATATTCATCAGCAAGAATGAACTATGGACATCTACTGAGTAACTTGTTTCAAATTCTCACACTTCCATAATGCATCATGAAATCAGCTCCCAGATATATAGTTTGTTTCCAATATCTTTCACTCATGATGTGTTTTACAGGAACCTAAGACAGCCTCCTTACACTGCAAGACAGAGTTCTAGTTCTAGCACGAACCACATTTGTCATTTTTTTTTTCTGCAATCACTAAGTTGCCCAGGTTCTCCATATCTTTACATTGGAAATAAATGTGTTGAGCCAGCTGGTTTGTTTTTTCTTCCAGTCAGGGCTATAATGTGTTCAGTAATTTGGGAATATGAAGCATTTCAAGAAAGTGAAAGACTAGCCCTGTAACATTGAACTTCAGAAGGGAGGATGCTGATGTTGAATGCCTGGAATACAAAGGGGAAGCCATGAAGAAGGACTCCAAGAGATAAGTTTGAATAACTTAAAGCAACTATGAGGAAAGGTCGTAGCATGCCACTCTGAAAAGACTCTTCATTAAGGTTAGACAGGCCATCCAGGATCTTAATATCCTGACAATTACCTGAAATGTTTTGTACTTTCCTGCAGAAGATATAAAGTGAATGGAATGGAAAATATTTGACTAATATTGCCATAAAATTTGAATAGATTGTCCATTACTTCAAAATATGCTGCTTCTGATGAGTATGAAATTGCATTGAAGAAAATAATTTGAAACAAAAAAGCCCAAGGATTATATGCAAGCTGATTATGAAACATTTTATATCCAGGACTTATTCATATAAAGTGTATAACGAGAAAAGAAGCAATTGGTTTGCTGGATCAGTGAGGCCAACTCCTATCTCTAACCATTCAAACACACTTACAGATGCATTAGTTTTTATAAAATTAAGACAAGGAGCTGGGTGTGGTGGTGCATGCCTTTGATTCCAGTCATTTGTGAGGCTGAAGCAGGAGGAAGGAAAGTTTCAGTGAGCCTGGAGAACCTAGACCCTGTCTCAAAATAAAAAGATTGGATGTAGCTCAGAGTACAATGCACTTGGGTTAAATCCCCATTATCACAAAAAAAGAAAGAAAGAAAAAAAAGAAAGAAAGAAGACAAATAGTCAATAGAAAGTCTGACAATTGGTAGCAATACTCTTTTGTTACTTAGAACTAATTTTGTTGAGAAGAAAATTATTTAACCCAATCAAATATTTAAAAATAAGTTGCTGCTTACCCTGATTTGATCATTACACAATATACACATGTATCAAATTATCATACTGTTACCCATACAATTGTGTCATAGATAAATTGAATTTATAATGTGACATGTATAGTAAAAGTACACATTTTAAAAATTTTGTTAGATTTTTCATGTTTTATAAAATGAAAGAAGGTAAACATTGTTGGGCAAATGAGTTCCAACTAAAGCCTTACTTAAACAGTTGCTGATTCACTTTGCTGTATTTTTCCCTCAAAATTGTAAATCAAGGGAAATGGGGAATTTCTCTTTATGGCAACAAAATACATCATAACATAATGGTATTTAAAAAGTAACTTTTCCCCTGCTATATCAGTTCAAACCTAATATTTCAGTTATTTGATTTTGTATAGATAGACCTAAAATTGTTAAGTCATCCCCCATTTTCTTAAAGATGATTATAGATGGTAAAATTAAAGACACAGGTTTTGTTTGTTGAAATTGATTTAAATTCTGTTCATATCAGAGGGCACATGCTCCCTTACTCAAATGAAGAGCAAGATAAAAATGTTTGCAAATCTTCCAAGTACACTGTGAATATTACAGATATGCTCCTGTACGTTCTGTGACAGGATGCTTTGCTATCTTCATTTCAACGGCATTTTATTATGAGGCACGTTAGAAATTCAACTGCTGTAAAATGCCATGAAGATAAGCCAGTTTTACTGAATCTGCCAATTAGGGAAGATAAGGCAATTGATCCTGTATTAGTTTTTATTAAATCTAGCCAAAGTTTTAACTATGGGTAACAGTGAGAAGTTTAGTTGCTGCAAACTTTGGGAGAAACCATTCAGTTTTCATAACTATTGTTTTAGAGAGAATTTAGAAGTTTGTATATTTGAGGTACCTAAGAGTGATTCTCTCTGAGGAGTAAACATTGAACCTCTTGTTCCCTGTGGAAAAAAGTCAAATAACCCTCCCTGGTAGGTCATTTCTATCATAAGAAATGGATTCTATTAATGATGTTTAGGGATTTCTCCTAAATTAATGGGAATACTATTAATGAGTAAAAGCATATTTTGGGTCTGAGCTTTCACTAATGGGCTAGAGCTCACCATTTTGGAGGGTATTTTCATCCAAAGAAAAATATTTCACTATGGAGTCTTTTTGTCTCATAGTTGTCAGACTGGAATGGAGTTTAAAGCTTGACTTGCTACCTAGGTTTCCAATTCTTCTGAGAGATTTAGACTTTGGTCTTATTGACATCAACAAAGTCCTTACCATTTAATTAACATATAAAAATATAACATGTCCACTGTTTTCCAACTTCAGTGAGTGTTCTGTGTTAAATGCTGATTAAGACAAATGAAATAACCCCTAAGAAGCTTACCCACTTATCCTTTCCTTGAAGCTTAGTTAATCTCAAACACTTGGTTTGCCAGAATTGTGAAATATCCTCATCTACTGACCTTGAAAATAATATAGATGTTCATGTAACAGCAAAAGTTTGGGTGTAACCCTGCCAAAGGATCTGACATTTCATTCATTCCATTGCATTCCATTCTGTATCACTGAACAAACATTCATTAAAATACATGGGTGCTGTGAAGAGTACTGAGACCACCCATTGATAAAATCTTCCCCAAGAAACTCATATTCTAGTCCATCAGGTAAAGACATAAAACTCATGTGGAATATAGCAATTGACATGAGAGTTAAAAATGGCAATTTGAGCACAGGACATGATATGCCTTTTGCTTGGATCACGTGTTCAGGTTAAATCCACATCATATGCTTAAATGACGGAGAATTAAACCATAATCATGGAGGGTATTGTATACATTTGCAGTTGTCCGTGTGTGGCAGGGTTCTATTGCTAAACTGAAGGGCAACAATTTAGGACAATTTATTTTTTAGGAAGATATGACTTGTATAATAAAAGAGCACGGAGAGGCAGGGAATCAGGAGACAGTATAGGACAATATTGCAGAAGGCATGAGACTGAATGAAAGTAGTTCAATAAAAATTGTGAACAGGTGTTAAGCATTTTGGAGCTCAGTGGCTGAGCCAACAGAATTGGGTTTAGAGAATGAGTAAAGAACTTGAAATAATAGATTGATTCTGGGCAATTGGGAGCCCAGAGTTGGAATTAAGAAAGTAGGCAATATAAGGGAGAAATGCAGTACTTTGGAGGAGGATGAGCAATTCAGTTAAGCACAAGAATGCCATAGAATCAAGTAGTGCTTTTAGTGCCTAGCAAGCTTTTTCCTATCTTCAGTAAGATTCCAATTACATGTTCTTGGTTATTGCTATAAAGTTCCATTTTATTTCCTATCTTTTACCCCTGTAAGTGCTTAATGAAAGTTTGGTGGTTAAGGAGGTAAAGATAAACAATATACTCAGGAGAAAGTGCCATACAGCAAACAAAAAGCCAGACCTCTTCTGTGCTTCTCTAATGCCTTATGGAGTGCTTAACAAATAGTGACTCAGTAAATATTTGTTTTGGAATAGATGTTTTAATTCTAACTAGTTTTATTGCTCAGTCTTCATCATTTCTACCTACTAGGTTCCTGAAAATTTGATAAATAAGAATTTGTGTGTAGAGGCAAGAAAACAACTGATCAGGTGAAGTAGGAATGCATCTCTAAGTGTCTTACCTGGAGATATTATCTCTGGTGCCCTCTTATTTTCTTCCATTCCTATTTCATTTCCTTATTCAAATACCTTAATAGTTGTAAACTATTGATGATGAAAATGATTTGTGTGGTGGTATTCTTTTAATATAGTTGGAAAATAATGTAAAAAAAATCAGCATCACATTCATGTAGTCCACATAGTATGATGTGTGTGGTACTCAGTTATACTTTTTTAAATCCAGTGGAGAATACACCTAATTTCCCATCAACATTCTGTTAATGATTAGATTTCAAGGATAACTTTGCATACTACTTAATGCCATTGATTATTAAGTAATAATAATAAAATTCATACTCATTTTATTACTTTCTGTGTTCTTATTGTAATGAATAAAGTGATTTTAGCTAAGAGATTACAAATTAATTAGAAATTAGTGCAGATTGATTCAGTAACATTGCTCAGATAATCAGTGCTTTTAAGTTCATCAATGTATCTACTAAAGTTATACCTGCTCAAGACTCACATAGGAGGCACTAATTCTATTATTTATACTTAATTGCTTTTGCAGTGCTTCTTCATTAGAAGTTTCTGGTCCCTGCAGTGGTGTTTTCAAAAAAGGAAAAATAAAGGTTCCTGTGTATTTCCCACTTAATAAATAGGTCTCATGTATAGTGTCTCTATTATCTTGGATGAATAACAATTAATTTTAACTCCCTTGAATAGGTAATATGACATTAAACATGTAAATTAATTATTTAACTATATAAAATATTAAAGAAAATATTTTATGGAAAACCTCTTTACAAGAAAGCTACAACAGATATGATAACATGAATCTTAAGACAATTATTTTCCTTGAAAAATGTATTAAAGTAACAAGTGCAGAACTATAAATCCATTCCATGTTAAAAATAAGGTAGACTGTGGCACCATATCTGTCTACAGAATATAAAATTGTTCACTACAGAACAATGTCAATTTATGTTTAAAAGTCTGTTGTGAACAGAATGGTTTCTAGTAGGCTAATTGGTACTTCTGTGTTATTCAGTGAACTAATGACAAAACATACTGCCTGGCATTTTTATTGTCTGTTAACAATGAAAGTTGTAGGTCCTATCTGATCAGAATAATATAACTCTTTTTAAAAACATTTTAGATTTAGATGGACACAATACTTTTATTTGTTTGTTGGTTTATTTATTGTTTATGTGGTACTGAGGATGGGACTCTGTGCCTCACGTGTGCTAGGCAAGCACTCTACCACTAACCTGCAACCCCAGCCCCAATAATAGAACTCTTAAATCATATTTTTACATGATCTATAGTTTTGGCACACTGAGAGTATTTACTAATTAAAAGATAATCTGTTAACCAAGGATATTATAAATAAATACTAATATTCTGAAGGGCTGTTTTCATGTAGCTTAGCTTAAGAATAGCATGAAAAGGTAAAGATGTCAGATGTAAAATAAGAAAATAAACATTTCCATACCACCTTCTAACCCTCCTAAACACTATAGTAGCTGATTGTAACTTAGTATCTCATTTAACCCCATACTAAACCTGTCCTGGAGGGATGTTACAGATAAATATGTATACAGCAGTTAAAAAATTCCCCAATTAACATCAATAGTAATTTGTAGACTCCATTTGTTTTATTTTTGAGATGATGTCTAAGTATGTTGTTTTGGCTGGTCTTGGCCTAGTAGCTAAGTGATCCTTCCCAGTGACTGGGATTATAGTTGGGTGCAACCACCCTTGCTAGAGTCTGATTTTAACCTTGACCTGACTACCTGTGAATGTGGACACTTTACCTCTATTGTGAGATTCCAGGGAAGCTTGACTCCAGCTGTGATCCTAGAGGGTAGAGCAAATGCAAAAAAGTAACCGAGGTTTGGTTTATTGTAGCATTTTGTTTCCCAGGATTGGGAATTTCTGGATGGATGAGACTGAGGGCATAAAAGTCTGCAAAGTTGAAATGAGCTATTGGGAAAAAGCATGCTGGTAACAACTGTGAATACAATGATCAAAACCAATGTGCTTAAGGAAATAATATGTTAACATTTATCCTGTAGCTCTTTCTTCAAATTTGTACAAAAGGGACTGGAAAGGTAATAGGGAAGAAAATAGACTTATAATGAGAATGGCAAGACTGTCTGAGCAGTGAAATAATAGGTAAAAGTGAACTTCACATCTCTATGAGTCAATCAATGCTTATAATTTTCTTTATGCTCCATGTGAAGTCTTCCTACCCAATTTCCTTCCTCAATTTTGTTTTCTTTTTCAATAATTAGAAAGGCATTTAGACTACAGGCATTTTATAATTATTAGACCTTGTTGGTGTTCACATTAACCTGATTTCAATGGTGTAACTATGTAAGCTGTATGGATGCATATATGCATGGATTGTTGAGGGAAGAAAGAAAACAGGAGAAATAAGTGCTATCATTGAGTGATTAGGCTCTTTCTTCTTTAATTCATGACATATCACTGACCATGAAAATTTTTCAGCAGTGCATGATACCACCAGATCAGGTAAAGCTATTTTTGTTAATCTCATAAATGCTATGCAAGTTGAAGTATAAAGATATGGAACTCATAATGTAATTTTTCCAGATCTCAAACTTTGCTTCAACCTCAACCTTTGTTTTTCTGTTTCCCAAAACTGTTGTTCCTTTTCCGCACCGAACAACAAAGGTTGAGTGCCTTCCCCGGACCAGCCAGGGAGGCACGGGGTCAGGCAGGATGGTGAGCGTCACGGCTGAAAAAACCCACACACCAGCCGGGAGTCTGTCCAGCAAGAAT